>PVIJ01008889.1:0-70534 GCA_004024925.1 Scalopus aquaticus
ACATTATCAAAATGGCAATCCTACCAAAAGCAATTTACAGATTCAACACTATTCCAATAAAAATCTCAATGACATTCTTCAAAGAAATAGATCGACTACTGATGAAATTCATATGGAACCACAAAAAACCTCGCATAGCTAAAGCCCTCCTAACTAAAAAGAAAGAAAACGGAGGAATTTCACTCCCTGATTTCAAACTGTATTACAAAGCCATAATAATTAAAACAGCATGGTGCTGGAACAAAAACAGACAGAAAGACCAATGGAACCGAATAGAATACCCAGAATTAAAGCCACATATCTATGAACAACTAATCTTTGACAAAGGAGCAAAGAAGACCTGCTTTAAGATTTAATAGGTTATACTACTCCTCACTTTGAAAGATACATTCACATTATAGAATGCTTTCATATCTCACATTAAATATGTATTTTTGAAAACATTTTAAAGGTTTTCAAGTTTATTTTCGAAAAGTTATTTAAAAAATTCCATTCAATTCATGTGGCTGTTACTCCTTAAAAATTTAAGGGGATGGTTTGGGAATAATGCCAAATTTACTTTCAAATGTAATAAATTGCTATGATTATCAAATCAAACAACTACATAAGTCAGTGTAATTTGTTTTGAAACGTTGTGTTAAATACTTATCAATTTCAGTATTAGAATTGCTTTTTTTTTTTTCCTGCTTTTAAAACATCTTTTACCCTTGGTGCCAAGACTATTAGAAGAAATGGCCCTGGAGGTGGCACTGGAATCCCAAGTCACAGCTCAAAGTCTACACTTCTTAACCGATTTTATTTATTTCAGGCAAAATAATATTAAAGATAGCATGAGCTAGTGTATTCAATACACTTTAGAGCATATCTCTAAATATAGAAGCAATTTGTTATGGATTATGTTACTATTATTTAAATTAGATAATGCCCTCCATATTATAATTATATTCTATGTCACAGATCTGAAGCTTTTATTTTTATGTTTTTTATCCCCCCCCAAGAAGATTTTAAAATATATGACTACTATTCTGCTTCTGTTGCCTCTTCCGTGGAAGTTAGAATGAATTATATATGTTATAAATCTCAATATATGCAAATGATAGAACTCTTCCTCGAAAATTAAATCTAAACATGTAAGGAAAGATGTACTGAAGAGGTTGCTAGAGATACAGACATTCTCAAGAAAAATGTATAAGCAGAGATAATGGGATCAGACTATGTTAAAAAATGTAATTTACACATATGTAAATTCTAATTGTGATAAGGTAAAAGAGTAGGCTAGTTTATGAAACCACATGCAAAATCAGTTTGCAAGGATGGTGACTCAGTTTGCTTTTCCACAAAATACCGAGTAAATTCAAACTCCTTTTCCTCCCTGATGTTATCTCCTACTTCTAAGTCTCTGTGCTATTTCCTCTATAAGAAATTGCTCACCTTCTGGTTCTCAATACGTGAAACATATTTCCATCTCAGAGCCTCTGCACTTCTTGCCTCTGTTTACCTGAAGTGTTGTTTTCTCAGTAACCTGAATGGTCCTATAGTTTAATCGGGATTACTTTAACATCACTTTCTACCCAAATACTCAACTCAAAATGTAACACATAAAATATTAAATAAAATGACAGCATACCAGACCAAACTATCCTAAATAGTGAACTTTCATCTATTTTTATTCCATTACTTGGAGTGACTTTGCACATTATTCATGGTGCTTATAACTCAGACCATTGTCATGAGACTAGATCTCATGTATCAACACATGCAGCACACTTAGATAACACTTGGCACCTGGTAATTTCTATAAGTGTCTGTTGAATAAATAGTCTATCTGCTACATTTTGAAGAGAGGAAATGGAATCTCAGAAGTCACTTCCTAGTTAGATGGGCCCCTCAGTTTTCTGTTATGTAACCTAAGCTTCAATATGAATTATGGTAATAAGCTGTCCCTATACAAAGTCTTCTGCCAAGTGGACATTCCAATTGTTAATATTTTTTTTAATTTAGACGAATAGATAAGGATATGATTCAGTGTTCATTTCTGACTTTGTCAAACAAATCCAAAGTTTGAAAACCAATGGGACAAATATAAGGTCTAATATTAGTTGTTTTTGCATGCAAAAAGGAAAGGTTTGCTGAAATTCCTATAACCATTGATAACCAAACTCAATTAGTACTTCTCAGGTTTTAAAAAAAAAAGTATTGTTATTGCTAGAGGAGTTAACTTGCTGATCAGAGGTTTGGAAACAGTTAAGAAGGACCAACTGAAGTCACAAAACTTCTTTGAATATTATTTTTTTATCTCAAGAGGGCATAAAAATTTTGCATTCTGTGTTTTACATCTGTGTTTTTTAATGAGAAATAAACTATTATATTGAGGTCATCTTAATTTTAAGTTGATTTTTAAATTATTGATTAGTTTAACATAACAAATAGAGAAAATTAGTCCGAAGTGGAGTGTGCTGTAACTTAAATCTTAAATTTGTGTCATTTTGTATGTGTTGTGTATATAAATAATACTCTACATTATATACCATTGGATGCATTCTAGAACATGAAATAGTTTTGTTCATCGACTTGCCATTGTTCCTCTCTTACTGATTTGTAACCAGTGAGCGAGGCTTCCCATTTTGGGCATCAAGGAACTTGATTTTGTTTCAGTTTCTTCTGTTGTAAAGATTCCATACCTTTGCTTCAATATCACAGTTGAAATTATTTTTAAATAGATTTGAAATAATGAATATGCATTATTTCTTTAAAACTTACAATATATTGAAATTGAAAGTGTGAGTAATATTACAGTTAAAATAGTGATACTGGTCCAACCACTATGGAAAGCCGTGTGACGTTTCCTCAAACTGATAAAAGTGGAGCTTCCATATGACCCAGCAATACCACTTTTGGGAATCCACCCAAAGGACACAAAAACACTAATCCAAAAGGATGCATGCACCCATATGTTTATTGCAGCACTATTTACAATAGCGAAGGTGTGGAAACAACCCAGATGACCAAAAATAGATGACTGGATCAAGAAATGTGGTACATATACACAATGGAATACTATTCAGCATTCAAAAAATATAAACACATGCAATTTGCAGCAACATGGATGGACCTAGAAGGGATCATGGTCAGCGAAATGAGTCAAAAAGAAAAAGAAAAATATTGAATGGTCTCACTTATAACAGGAATATAGGGGAACCAAGTACAATAGCGACAATCAGTGAGAGAGGGGGGAGGATTGGGGGTCAGAATGGGGGAGAGGGGAGCACAGGGAACTGTGGTGACAGTTCACAGGTGAATTGGTGGTGGGAAACCTACGGGGATACACAGTAATGTAAATGACAGAAATAAAAATAACAATTAAAAAAATTAAAAAAAAATAAAATAGTGATACTTTCTAACAAAACTCATAGAATTTATTGATAAAAGTTGTCTTTGATAAATTATTTTCATATTTGACATTTGTTATCTCCTTCATCTCTTATGAGCACTTAATTGACCTATTTATTTTTGATAGGTAGAGCTTTGTTTAAGGGATAAAATAAAAGAATTTTCATTTGTTTACTTCAAATGTGGACAGCTATCTGTTATGATGATAGGTTGGAGCTGGCTTGCCAACAAAAAATGTTAAAAGTATATGGGGCCTCCCTGGTGGCGCAGTAGTAAAGTGCTGCGCTGTGGAGCTGTTGGCAGCAGCGAAGCAAGTTTGATGCCCGGCCAGGGAGATTCCCACATGGTGAGACAGACCTCTCTTGCCTTGCCCACTGCTCCCTTCAGCACTGTATTTCCGCCCATCTGCCTGTTCTGCTCCCCACTCTGTCTCTGGTGAACCCTCTCGCCACCCCATGCCTCTGGCCTGTACCCCAGCTTGTATGCAAAAATAAATAAATCTTTAAAAAAGTTATAAAGTATATGATGATATTGTTTCTTCTGCCAATGTTTCTATGTGTAATAGATTATGAAAGTCTAAACTACGTTTCCAAGTTCCAAGATAGGTGGTGTTTAAACTCTGATATTCTAATGAATGAGCTAGCAATGGCCTCAAGCCAAAAGGGAATTAAATGCCAAAAGATGGAGTGAATTTAGTTTTTCTACTTTGTAATGAAATTAATACATTCTTTACCTGTGTTCCTTTTACTAAAGAAAGAAATGACAAGGGGTTTGAACTGAAAATTCTATTGTTATTTCTGGTCTTTCTTTTAGCTACACTGCTCATTTGGAAAATGAAATGGATTATTTCCTTCACAGAGGAGTTTCTTTCTTAATAAGAATCTATGTGTATAATCCTGGGTAATAAAAAAGAGCTCTAGGTACAGCTCAATACTAATAATTTTTTCTTGCGTGTTACCTCTACCTACCTCCATAAATCTTCTGAGAGGTTTAGAAAACAAAAGACATCATGGTAGGAAAGATGATATTAATCAGCTCTCTTGTATCTGCCGACTTTATTAACTAAAGAAATATATTCTTTCAAAAAGTCTGTGGTTTAAGTAAGGTTATATATACAGCAGGAAGAATGGAAAGAAATGAAGAAGATAGGAAAGTAGGAAGGAAGATGTTGAACAAAATATTTGTGCTGAAGGCATTAAAGAAAAGAGGGTGGGGAGATATTCTGTACTGTGACTTGATACAGTTTTGGGGGGAGGAAATAACCCTCATTTTATTTATAAACATAAACCATATTTAATATTCTGATATCTCTGAGAGCATTCAAAGTTCAAGAATACTAATAGTGAAGAAGCCCACAAAGGGAAAAGACCTAGCAGATTGTAGTTCACAATCTTTATGTAGAGTGAAATACCCAATTGGTAAGAGATTTTTGGATATACCAAATACTGTTTTGATATTGACTTATATTCTAAAGCTGTTATCTGGGACCTTTACTTTGATGAATCAATTGGTACCACAAGATAGAAACTAAGGTGCAAAAATTCTATTATAACAAATTTATTTAGCAAATTAAAAAAATTATTCCCAGCAATCATAGTAGGGGAGTGAGAAGAGAGATAAGGAAAAGAAAGAAGATATAAAAGGAGATAGTATTAGCCAACTTAGCCCTCCTGGTAACTGATGCTGAAACCTGGTAGGACTCTGTCAGTAGCAAGTGTGTCCTTTCCTCAGAGTTATCCCACATAAGGGACAGAGGTTATGCATATTACAACTGCCATTAGTCACTATTTGAGGATTGCATTGGAGGATGAGAATAAGTGCTAATTCTCTGGCATCTTTGGTCTACTACATTATACTAGGACTCAGCAATCTCTAAAGAATGACACTGAACAGAGATGGAGTTGCTGGAAACTGTAAATAAGGTTGACTTTTTTCACATGGTAAGATAGATCCCATCATCTGACAATTGATTTTGCCTTGCATTCCACCCTATATCTATTTATCTTCCTTTTATTATCAACCACTACCTTATCCCTTTTTAAGGATAAGGATTTCCACCAAACAAAGGAATATATATATATATATATGGCAGCAATTAAAAAATGTAAAAACAGATATTGGCTGCAACACAATAGTATTAGGTAACTTAAGTTTTTTTAGAAAAACTAAATTCACTCCATCTTTTGGCACCTACATAAAACATAACCCCATTTACAGACCAATCAGACAGAAAACAAACAATGAAACAATAGACTTAAATGAGGAATTGGAGGGCCTACTAAACATTTATAAGGCAATAAACCAAAAAAGTTAAGAACACATTCTACTTACATGCTTACTTTGGAACATTCTCCAGGATAAAACACAAAGCAAGTGTCAACAATTTCTTGATATATCAAGGATTTTCTCTGATAACAGTGGTATCAAACTAGAAGTCAAGCACAAAAAGAAGTTCATTAGAAAACTCTAATATGTGGAATACTGAACAAAACACTGCTGAATTATTGTTGAATGAGGAAGTCAAAAAGGAAAAACTATAACTGAAGTCAAGTGAATATGAAAACGTAGGACACGGCAAAAGCAGTACACACACACAGAATATGTGTACATCTATATGAAACAAAAATGCATACATACATACATACATACATACACACATATATACATATATGAAATAGAAACAGCAAATGTTGGTGAAGGTGTGGAGAGAAAGGAATCATAGTGCATTATTGGTGGGACTACAGATGAGTCTATCCCCTATGGAAAATAATATGGAAGTTCCTCAAATATTAAAAATAAATATACCTTATGATCTAGCAGTTCTACTCCTTGGTTTTTATCCCATGTGTGCAAAAACACTAATGAGAAGGTACATATATACACCTATGTTCATTGCAGTACTATTTACAGCCAAACTGCCCCACAGTATGAGTGGATAAAGATATGGTTCATGTGCACATTGGAATACTACTCAGCTGTGAGATGAAATTTGACAACATGGATGAAAAAGAGGTGATTTTGCTAAGTATAATAAGTCAGAAATATAAATATAAATAAATATAAATACAGGATGAATTCATATTCAGAATTTAGAGAAACAAAACAAAACAACTGACAAGAAAAAGAAGAAAAAAAATAATATGTAAGGCTTCCCTGGTGGCACAGTAGGTTTAAGCACAGCGCTGTGGAACTCTCAGCAGCTGCAGCACAAGTTCGATACCCAGCTGGGGAGATTCCCACAAGGCACAGCAGACCTCTCCTGCCTCGCCCGCTGCTCCCCTCAGCAGTGTATTTCAGTCAATCTGCCTGTTCTGCTCCCCACTCTGTCTCTGGTGAACCCTCTCACCGTCCCACACCCCTGGCCTGCAGCCCAGTTTGTATGCATAAATAAGTCAATCTTTAATATATATATATATATATATATATATATATATATATGTATAAACATCGACTATGCCTTGTGTTTCTTGATATTACTGTTAATATAATTATACTTCCTCTTAAATAAGATAACATTTGAAGCTTTTATGGATTTGGCAACCACAAAATAAAATACCAGATCGGGAGTCAGATGATTTGCAGGTTTCTGTCCTAGCTTTTCAGTTTATTATCTGAACAACCCACTTTAAGCCTCAGTTTCCTTGTTTATAAAATGAGGAAAAAGTCATTTATACTGTTGAACTCCCAGGATACTGTTAGAACATAATGAAATAAAATAGAAAAAGTATCCTCTATCAAATACTACTCTTCTTACCCTATATTCTAGAATGTGAGTTCCATGAGGGCAAATGCTTGTGCTTTGTTTATTGTCATACCCCCAGTGCCCAAGACACTGTGCCTTCTACCATCTTCTTAATCGTAAGATCAAATTTTTATTTGAGGTAAAATTGAGTTATGTAAAGAAGCATGAGGGAGCTTTCTGATGAAATGAAAATATCCCATGTATTCATCAGTGTGGTAATTGTTATTTGGATTTATAAATTTGTCACAGTTCATTGATTTTTACTAGAAATTGTGTGAATTGCATTATTCATACATTATACCAATAAGAAATTGATCTGAAAATAAAACTAGCTTTAAATTAATAGGTCAATAAACAAGCAAACTGAAGATGAATTAGAATTATTCTGACAATTACCCACATCTATGTTTTAGTGGTTTTACATGTCTGGGAGTCATATATTGTTGGACTAGTAGCTGCATATAGATTACTTTTCCACCTGTTGACAATAGTTCTTACTGACTTGTCAACTGTATCAGGCATTTTTTTAAACTGATGCTGCTAAAATAGAAGTGCAAAAAAGATAAAAGCTTTTTCAATGGTGTACTATGCTGATTTTTTAAAATATATTTTGGTTGCATTTGGGAGTTTTTTATAGCGCAAGTGAATAATAACAAGAGCATCATGATAATGTCTTTGTTTATCTAGAGAAAGCAAGTTGCTTTGCATGCATATCTGCATTAAATTGTTTCTTTACCTGAGTGAAATTAAAAGTGTATTATCCCATCTTATAGGAAGAAAACTGGAGCACAGAAAGTTTTTTTTTTTAATTTTTTTTAAAAGATTTATTTATTTATACATACAAGCTGGGGTGCAGGCCAGAGGCGTGGGGCGGTGAGAGGGTTCACCAGAGACAGAGCGGGAAGCAGAACAGGCAGATCAGAAATACACTGCTGAGGGGAGCAGCGGGCAAGGCAGGAGAAGTCTGCAGCACCATGTGGGATTCTCCCCAGCTGGGCATCGAACTTGCATAGCGCACTGCTGCCGACAGCTACACAGCGCAGCGCTCAACCGCTTCGCCACGCGGGAGGCCATGGAGCACAGAAAGTTTTAGACAATGTCAGATTTATATATGTATCAAGGTCTTCTGGGGTTATGACCACATACTCTTTTGTGAAGGTTTTTGTTTCTAATTTTTTATTTATGTGAAAATAAATGTTTTTCTATTCTGTGTACATATGTCAGCACTTTAGTTGCAGGAAAGCAAAGGTAGAACTTCATAAACACCAAAGCTGAAAATATCAGTTTTGCCATTTCTTTATTCTACACTTGATAAATTGATACATAAAGTGACTTAACTAGATAATTACTAAATAATGCAAGGCTTCAGGGTAAACACCACTATGCATAGATGTGAATTAAGATTTCACAGTAAAAGGTTCTTCCATTGTTATTTTCCAAAGTATTCTAAACCTGTTTGTGCTGAAAGAAATAGTTTAATTTTGTAATCACCTGCTGAATTTGAACAATGGGGAGGCTATTTGCTCACAATGTGTGGCAGCACTGTACAGTTAAGGCAGAGACTGTGGAGGCAGTGACCCGGGTAGAATACACCTCAGGGATTTACTAGCAAGATAATCTTGGGCCATCATGAAGACTTGTAAGGATTAGATAAATGTATGAAAAATACAAACATTTCTGGCAGATAGTAGACATTCAAAAAAATTGGAAACTATTATTAGTAAAATGGCTCATCAAGCTATAAAACTGAGTTCGATTCTAATAAAATTAAGAAACAGATTGCTCATTTAGAAGAGATGTAAATTTTTCCAGACCACAGAAGTATTTTCCATGTGATTTATCTAATTAACTCAGGGTAATTTAGCAATGGTCCAAGTTCTGTCAGGGAGAGAGAAAGGGAATTATGGGTGTGGAATATGGTACTAGGGATAGGTTAAGTCGTCATTTCATCCAGACTCAGAGATGTATGGTACCTCTGTATATAACCCAAAATAAAAATATTATTGAAATGCACAATAAAATCCTAGATCTCCTTGGAATTTAAAATAGTTTCTAGAATTTCTATTTGCAAATTTCTGGATGCATTTATCACAGTTTTCTGTGATAGGTTTTCTTTCTTATTGATTGATCAATTGATTGTGGGAAGCTGAGAAGTTTAATTTGTTTGTTCTCTGGGAATATGACTAGATTCCCTGTTGAGTAGTAGTACTCACTATGGAATCTTCTAGGCTATGGGGCAAAAGTTTGAATGCTGGGTAAGTGGGAATGATGCTTCTATGACATGATTCACATGCTCAGCAATCTGGAAACCTATATGACTGCATCTATGTCTTAAGATAAATAACCAATAGGCCATCTTCACTCCAGAGAATAGCACGAATATTTTGCCTTTCTTGACCCTTGACATTAAGTGTAGAAAAATAAAAATCCCCAAGAATTTTAGTAATCACAAACAGGCCCTAACATATGATTTGCTGATTGAGTCCATTCTACTTGAGTAATCCAAACAAATGCTCATGCCAAGTGTATAGTTTAAAGTTGCTGCAGCTTAGTAACTAAATGAACTGTGATGAAAATGCAAATTTTTATTAGATGAATTCACATTTGGCTCAGATATCAATGAATTACTAAAGCTAAAGTTCCAGGAAATAAGAGCTCAGTCTAAATGCACAAAATGCACAAGAAAATACATTGAATAGGCATGCCACAGATGAGAAATCATGTACATGATTAATAACCAGAGAAACATATACTAAAATAACCTCATTAATAGCCTCATTAATAACCAGAGAAACATATACTAAAATAAAGTCCAATATAAGGTTG
This sequence comes from Scalopus aquaticus, assembly GCA_004024925.1. Taxonomy (NCBI): domain Eukaryota; kingdom Metazoa; phylum Chordata; class Mammalia; order Eulipotyphla; family Talpidae; genus Scalopus; species Scalopus aquaticus. The sequence continues at coordinate 9,959 of PVIJ01008889.1, forward strand.
GCAAAGATTAAAAGTCTTCTAAAGGTTTGGCAAAGATGTGGAACAAATAGTTTTTTTTTAATTTCATGGGTCAAATAAATAAATGTGGAATACAGTCCATATTATCATTGTAAAATTGAATATACGCATACCTGGTAACTCAGTAATTCCATTCCTAGCTATAAACTTATGGGAGTCTGTTATTTATGTGTTTGAGGACAACGTAACCAAATTACAAATTTATGAATGGTAGCAGCAGCAATGTTTATAGTAGCAAAAATGCTGGCAAATCCCAAATGCATATCAACTGTGGAATAGAGGGGGAAATGTCATATATTCACAAAGCATAATACTATATAGTAATGAGAGAATATAAACTACGGCTGCACCAATCAACATGGATCTATCCTAGGGACATAACACTAAGAGAAACAGCAGTATAGTTACATGAAATTTAAAAACAGGCAAAGTAGGATATTATTACATTTGGGGTTATTAGTACTATAAAGAACAGTGAGGGAATGATAAAAACTAAATTTGGTGTATGTAGTTTACCTTTGGAGAAGAGAAAGATAATAGCTGCTAACAACTGTGGGCTTGCCAGGCCTTTAAAGTGATATGTGTATTCTGTTACTTTAAATTGTATAGTAGCTACATGTGCTCATTAAATTGCAATTCTTTATCCCTAACCAATGTTTGTAAACACCCTTACTGTATATTCAATATGTAATTTAAAAAGAATTTATAAATTATAAATTCAAAACTCACCTGATAGCCTTATTCCCATATAGAGTATAAAAGCTTTATATTCCCTTTATCTTAGTTGAAATTAACATAGCTATATTGCTAATGATTTTTTCATATATTCATACTCATAATTTATTCTAAGAAACCCTTACCTTACAAAGAGACTCTTTAGAATAGTTTGCTTTTAAAATTAGATATTTCATGTTGAAGGACTTGAAGTTCTCATATATCTTACAGGTACTGAGGTGATACTTGAAGTAGATAAGATTGTTCCCAAAGACTATTAAAAGTTTTTATTTTCATCAAGTTGAAGGCCAATTGGTTGAAGACATTGTAGACATTTTATTAGTTGAAGATATTGTCATTTCTTTTTTTTTAAAGAAATCTTTTTATTTGTTTTTTAAAGATTTATTTATTTATGCATACAAGCTGGGGTGCAGGCCAGAGGTGTGGGGTGGTGAGAGGATTCACCAGAGACAAATGGGGGAGCAGAACAGGCAGATCAACTGAAACACACTGCTGAGAGGAGCAATGGGCGAGGCAGGAGAGGTCTGCTGCGCCATGTAGGAATCTCCCTGGCCAGGCATCGAACTCACACCACAGTGGCCGCCACAGCAGCCAGCAGCTCCTCAGTGCTGCGTTTAGCCTGTTGCGCCACCGGGGAGACCCTGTTGTCATTTCTTAACTGAAATTACAATGACTAAAATTTCCTTCAGTTTTAGAATTATTCATTGGTCTGTATTTATGATCTTCCTTCATAATTATTTGGAATATATATTTTAATAGCTATGAATGGGGAGAGCTTATGTGCAGTGTTAGAGTTCCATGAGGAGGAAGAAAATGGAGAACACACACATACACACAAGTCCCTCTTTCTCCTGAAGTTTGCATCTTTTAGTAGCAAATGAAAGCAATAACCGGAAAACTGACCTCTGTCAGTGTACATCTGCCACAGGGTATAGCCAGATTCAGCAGGATAATCTTGACAGTCTTGATCTTTTTGAGTACAGTGTATGCCCTTTCCCTTTAAATGAGAGCTGCAGTATGTCTGATAGATTCTTTGCTAACAAGTGATTCTCAGGCAGTCAGAGAGGTATTAGTCAGCAGTGTTGTGCAAGATTTCCAATATTAAAATGTAGCTTAGTTGGAAGAAAAGACATTTTGTGCTTGTTGATATTCCTCTCAAAGGTAATTATCTGCTGCTATCATGTTTGAGTTCCCAGAAGGCCTAGAACTGTAGCATTTTATTAATGATGTTCTGTAAGAAGACATATATTGGATTGTTTTATTTCATTAAAAATAAAGTCCGCACAGTTGCCAAAGAGAGGCAGATTTCCTTCATAAATCCTACACTCATTCCTCATTTTTCTGTGAGTTCATTTTCTTTTGGCTTCTTGGATTCTGTGGCTAAGACTTGCTGTGGTTATCTAGAAAGGTATGCTAATGAAACACATGCATATATATTTTTCTATGAGTATATCCTGTATTTTATGGAAAGAAACACAATTCATAGAGGATTTAGTACATTTGAGACTTACAGGGCTTGATTATATTTTGAATATTTATCTTTAGTTCACTTCATTTCCTTCTGCTTCATAATTTTCCCTAAGCTACACGTAGCTTCTTCCGAACCACAAAGCCTAATTTTATTTGCCTTGACAGAGAAAAACATCATGGAGCATAACGATATTTGTATTTCTCCACATTACTTAATTCAGTGTAGAGGCATGAAGATGCATATAGCATTCCCTCCCAGACCCCAACCCTTAATTTTGAGTTCTCCTTACATCAAATTAACTTCTATTTGAATTTATATCTGTATAACTTTTCACAGCTATGAGAAAACTGAATCTAGACTACGTAAATCAAGTAATTTTAAATCACTTCAATTGAGGTTAATTATGATCTAGCAGGAAGAGCAAATTAGGTGCAGCAAATGGTGTAGACCTAGAGATTCTGAACATTGAGTTTAAGACAATGGAAGAAAGGCAATGGTTCCTTTAAAATTTGCCTTTACCCACTCGTCCGTTCTTGGACCCTTAGGTTCTTTTCATAACTTGGCTATTGTGAATACTACTACAGTGAACATAGGAATGCATGTATTGTTTTTAATTAGTGTTTTGCGTTCTCCCAGTAGTTAGCCAGCAGAGGGATCATGGGACCATATATTAGATCTATTTTTAATATTTTGGGAAATTCCCATACTGTTTTCCATAGGGGCTGTACAAGTCTACATTTCCACCAATAGTATATGAAGGTTTTTCTTTACATCCTCATCTTTTCTCTGCATCCTCACCTCGTTCTTTTTGATATGGACCATTTTCACAGGTGTGAGGTGGTATCTCATTGTGGTTTTGATTTGCATTTTCCTAATGATAAGTGATGTTGAACACTTTCATGTGTGTGTCAGCCACCTGTATGTCCTCTTTAATGAAATGTCTAACTCTCCTGACCATTTTTTGATGAGTTGTTTTCTTGTTGTGTGAGTTCTTTGTAGATTTGTATATTAGCCCTCATTGTCACATATATACTGTGCAAATATTTTCATTCATTTAGTAACATGACTTTTTGTTTTAAAGAAAGTTTCTTTCACTATGCAGTTTTTAAATTTGATATAGCCTCATTTGTTTTTGTGTTTGCTTTCCATGGCACTGTAGTTGATTCCCTAAAGTAATCACAAAAGCAAATGTAGAAAGGGAGGAGACAAAACCACCAAAAACAAACCCTGAAACCTGACTGCAGAACTGAGACTACCAAAAAGGGGAGGGACCTGGGGGAAGGTGGTAGGGAGGAGAGGGGGAATTTGAGTCCCAGTGGACTATAGTGGAGAATTATTGGACCTTGGTTGGTGGGTATGGTGTAACATACATTTGTAGATGTGCAAACCTATACCCCTAAAACAAATACAATGTATCAGACCAATGTTACCTCAATAAATTTTATTTAAAAATAAAATTGGCCTTAGAGCATGTTCTTTCATGAAACTAAGAGATGGCAGTCTTCAAGAACATGTAGCTAGTCCTCTCCTTTACTCAGGAACACAACACCTAACTTGGCGCATCACATATAAGCTTTTACTAAAATTAATTGAATAAAAGAGAAATGAACAGGAAGAATTAGACCATGTCAAGGAAACAAGAACCAGACTAACAGCATATCTTTCAATTACAATATTCAGTGGGAAAAAACAATGGAGTGCTATTTTTAAGGTTTTAGTAAAAACACTTAAGACCTAGAATTTTACATGCAGTTAATTGTTATTTAAATGCGAAGACATGGGCCTCCCTGGTGTGCAGGGGTTAAAGTCTCAGCACGATCAAACTGTTGCCAGCCACTGCACCCCTGAGTTCAATCCCGGGCCATGAAGCTGACCCATCTGCTTGTTCTGCTCCTCATTTTGTCTCTGGTGAGTCTTCTCACCCCTGCACCTCTGTCCTTCACCCATTTCTTATATGCATAAATAAGTAAATCTTTAAAAAAAATGTGAAGACATGGTATTCTTTATTATACAAAGCCTCTGAAACTCTGTCAAAGACCTAGACTGAGAACAGTTTGCATAATCCAAACAGTTTGCACAATTTAAATGAGAGAACAGATAAATCTGAGAGGATGATGTGGGGGGAAAAATGGTGTATTAAGAGATTTATATTATCATTTTATTTCAAATATTGGTTTTAATTTTTCAAGTACAAAGAAAAAGAAAAAGCATATCTAAACACAAAACTAAAAGTCTAAAAAGATAATACCATCATAATGCTAAAGGTAAAAGTCCAAATAGTTCCAGAGATGTGCTTGAGAAGTGAAATTCAATAGAGGTGATATGTACTATGTTTGTTTTAAAAATGATGGAAAACATAAATCGAGAGGATTGTTTTTAAAAGTACAGAAAAGATCAAATTGAAATTAATTAAAATGTAGAAAATGACCCAAATGTATCAATAACTATAATAAAATGCTAAGTAAATAATGAGCCCCAATGATTAAATACAATATGGTTACTTTTTCTTAGTTAAAAACAGAAAGATACTATACTTCCAAATTACCATAATAATGTAAACCGATGTTACTTCAACAAAAAAAATGTAATGCAGGCTAAAAAAAAATTCAAGAAAAAAATGAAAATCTACGCAATGTGCATACACATATACACCTTTCATATGTATCCTTATCAGTGTGATAGCTCTATGTAAAACAAAAAGACAAAGAAATGGTAAGTGTAGAATTCAGAATGCTCTTTGCCTGAGAAGATAGATTGATATATTTGGGGGAGAGGATTGAGGAGGCACATATGTTGATTTCCTAATTTTTTTGACAATGGGTTTTCTTATTACATCAATAAAATTTACTTATTATCAAAATAGAGCTTTCAGGTGTTCTAACTACAGTTTGCAATAGAAATCAGTAGTATAGTACTCTCACTAATTTAACATTTGTAAATGTCCACATGTGTTATACTGTATACTGTTTTATTATAGTGAATATGAAAACATATAAAAGGGTTTTATATGTTAATCCTGATCTCAAGTCTTAAACCTTATTTTATGTATAAGCATAAGACCACAGAATTTTCTACCTCAAATTTTTTCTTCACAAGAACTCTTGTCAAACCTAAAGGCTGCAGGTGAGGTGGAAGAAAAGACTCATACAAAACATGTATTTTCCAATTCAGAGCTTCCTTATATTAAAGTCCCTGTTTAATTAATTTCACACAATATTATCTGGTTGACTTACTCGCTCTCTCTAAGCACCTTTGGGAATATCTGAAATATTGTACAGATGCTCTCACAGAGAATTACATTACTAAGTGTCATTAGCATAAATCAACTTTCAACATTAATTTAGTGGTTGGGGCTTGGAGGTGGAAACCCCCTCTTTTTTTTACCCCTACAAATTCCTACCTGTGTTAATGGCTTCAAGTGTTGACAGATTCTCAGTATGGACTTCCTTCTTCTAGGTGGGAATTCCCTAAGGACCTTAACTTTCCACTCTCTGGAATCATAGCCTTTCCCATTAGAATCTGTGGACTTGAAGATGTTGGGCTTTTCAGGGACCTTCATCCAGTGAGTCTACAGACATGCCCCATAATATATGGTCATTGTCAGAAATTAAGAAAAGGAGAAAGCATTCCAGACACAGAATGAGTTATCTATAAAGATAATAGATCTGGGATCTCACACACACACACACACACACACACACACACACACACACACGCACACACACTGCAGAGCGACAGTATTTAGAAATGAAAGCATGAGTGCTGCAAGGTTGATGGAAGCCTCCCCACAAGAGGTCTTTTTTTTTTTTTTAAGATTTATTTTTTATTTATACATACAAGCTGGGGCACAGGCCAGAGGCCTGGGGCGGCGAGAGGGTTCACCAGAGACAGAGTGGGAAGCAGAACAGGCAGATCAGAAATACACTGCTAAGGGGAGCAGCGGGCAAGGCAGGAGAGGTCTGCCGCACCATGTGGGATTCTCCCCAGCTGGGTGTCGAACTCGCGTCGCCGCTGCCGACAGTTCCACAGCGCAGCGCTTAACTGCTGCGCCACCGGGGAGGCCCTCCCCACAAGAGGTCTTAAATGTATAGTAGTGAATAGTCTTCATCCTATAACTGATACACAATTTTAAGGATTAAAATTTAAGAATTAAAGACTAAATTTAAGGATTCTGTTCTGGTTTGGGCTTGAGAAAGACCAGCTTTATAGCAAGGTAGAAAACACTTCAACAACTACCACCTTTTACATAGGACCCTTTTTGTTTTAGGTGTAATATATGTTATTGTTTTAATTGTCCTCTATGTCATGAATTTCCACAAATCCAATATGAAAAAAAGATAAGGGGATATGATAATGGTATTTATTTGGTAATTCCAATGTAGGAATCACTTCAGTTGCAGTTTCTCATTAATCCACATAATAGTCCAGAGAAGTAAATACTACATATTACTATCCCCATTTATAGGTCATGAGCATAAGGCATAGGAGGAAAACTTGTCAAAGATCACACAGCAAGCTGAAAAGCCATGTCAAGTCTATCTAAAAACACAGAGCAAGTATCATTAACGATGATGCTTTAGAACTTTCAATTGAAATGTACACTCTGGCTTATAGAACTTAATTATAACATTCCTAAATGAGAATTTTAGGTGTGGGAGAGCTGTATTTTGCATGTGTATGAGCCCCACGAGATTCCAGGCTTTGCTCTGAAAATCACTGATATCCAGCATAGAAATGTAGAATGTGTTTACTTGATATTCAACTAACTCTCCCTGTGCATATTATCCCCGTCCTTAATATAGATGAACACCTATTAAGTATCTATAATGTGTTGTAGGTGGTTAATTAAACTCATTTAATACATAATTTATTGATGTGATTGTTTTACAAAAACATATCTAATGAGTTCTTTCATGTGAAACTTTTCACTTGAATCATTTCATGCGAGAACATCTTTATCTCAGTTCTAAACATTTGAGATGTTCTAATAATGCTTTCATATTTTGAGTGTCACAGATGATGAATGCAACTAGCAGACATAACTTAATATTCAACAACATTATTAAAGAAGAAATGGAATGATATCTATTATATGTTTTATAAATGCTGGCCATTATCTGCATATTATTACATTGATTCTCATAACAAGAGGTAGGTATATTATTGTCATGTTATGGATAAGGAAACTGAGTCTCAGAGAAGTTAAGCGATTTGCCTAGTATTTCCCTGCAATTGTATAGTAATGCTGAGATCTACCCTAACTGTGTCTAACTTTTTCCACTGTGATATATTCACTACAATATGCTAATTGTGTGCATTAGAAGTATGCAAACATCCTGGATATATAAATAGAAAAAGAAAGCATTAAAGATATACAGTCTGAATGATGATCTAAGCCTATTATCTCACAGGTAACTTTCTAATTATTTGGTCAAAAATCTTCCCTCAATTAACAGTTTTTTATTTCTTAACCTAATTTCAGAATAATTAGGTTAGCAGTACAACATAAACGGCCTCAGTTGTCGACACATGCCCAAATTTCTTCATATTAAATGAATGTCTCCATAGACACAATTATGTGGACTATGTGTAGAGAGTGACTATTTCCCTTCAAAGCCACAATTTTAGTCTAGGAATAAGGAAGATTTTATGAATAGTTGATCTTCTTTAAAAATATATTATCTTTTATTCTTCTTGATGGTGCCCATTCTTGTATATTTGATATACATGTACACTCCAGCCCAAATTGCAAACCACACATTTGGATTCACACAAAAATATTATTTATTACCTGGGAAGTAGCTGTATTTCCTGAATTCTGCTACCTGCATATGGAACCACAAGCAAATTCCAAATTATATATACATTAACAACCTCAAACATGCCAACTAATGGGTTCTGGAATTATTTTATTTTTTTATTTTTTGGAATTATTATTGTTGCCTTTGGCAAACAGATACCCACAGACTCACATCCTTTCCTTATTTTTATCTTGTCACATACAAGTCTACAATTGAATTTCTGTTTCACTTTATAATTTCCTTCCATACTTAATGCAATTAATTTTTCAGTTGTTGTTCATTAACTATGACCCTTAGCAAGTCGATAACTTCCTCTCTGAGAGTCCAAACACCATCCTGTTTATCCACAATCACTGTCAAGAATCCTGTTCTGAATGACATAATTTCTACAAACCAATATTGAACTTCCTTGAATACTGACTCAAATCAGGATGGGGTATGATTTGCATTTCCCTAATGATTAGTGATGTGAACTTTTTTTTCATGTACTTGTTGGCCATATGTATGTCTTTTGGGGGGAATGTCTATTTAGCTTTTATGCCCATTTTTTGACTGGGTTATTTGTTTTCTTGCTCTTGAGTTGTTTGAATTCTTTGTAAATCTTGAATATTAGCCCCTGTAGATGTATGATATACAAATATTTTTTTCCATTTAGTAAGTCATCTTCTTGTTTTAATGACAGTTTCTCCTGTTAATTTTATATTTGCTTATTATTCCTTTTGTTTCCCTTGCCTTTGTAGTTGATTCCTCAAAGGCATTGGTAAAGCCAATACCATGGAGTGTTTTGCTTCTTCTGTTTTCTTCTATGTATTTTATGTTTTCAGACCTTACATCCAAGTATTTAATCCATTTTGATTTAACTTAATGTTTGTGTATGTTGTGAGATAGTGGTCTAGTTTCATTCCTTTGCATGTGACTGTCCAGTTTTCTCAACACCATTTGTTTAATAGACTCTCCTTTCTCCATTGCATAATCTTGGCTCCTTTGTTATAGCCTAACTATCTATGAAAGCATGGGTTGATTTCTGGACTCTCAATTCTATTCTTCTTGTCTGTCTTTTTATTTTAGTACCGTAATGTTAATATTATTATAGCTTTGTAATATAGTTCGAGTTCAATATCTAGATGTGTAGACACTGCCTTCTTTTTTGTCAAGGATGCTTTTATTATTCAGGGCTTTTTGTAGTTACACATAAATTTCAGTATTTTTTTACTTATTTCTTTGAAGGATGTTATTGAAACTTTGATAGATTACATTGTATCTTTAGATTGCTTTGGATGGGATAATCATTTTAACGATGTTAATTCTTCCAATCCATGAACAAGGAATATCTTTACTGTTTTGTATCTTCTATTTAAAAAAAAAAAAGATTTATTTACTATTTATGCATAGAAGAACTGAAGTGTAGGCCAGATATTCAGTGGGTGGGGATGAGAGGATTAACCAGAGACAGAGTGTGGTGCAGAACAGGTGGATTTACTGTTATACACAGCTAAGGGGAGCAGCATGGCCAGACAGGAGAGGTCTGCTGCACCATATATGGCTTAGGTCCCTGGTGGGGAATCAAACTCAGGCCATGTGGTGATGCCACTGAGACTTAACCCCTATGCCACCAGAGAGGCCCTCTTCTATTTCTTTTCATATTGTCTTATACATTTTGTTTTACAAATCTTTCACATTCTCGGTTAAGTATATCCCTAGGTATTTAATTCTTTTTAAAAATAATTATAAAAGAGTTAGTTTCCTTGATTTTCTTGCTCTTCTAGTTTATTGTCTGCATAAGGCAAAGCAATGGATCTTTGTATATTGATATTGTATCTTGCCATTTATTGTACTGATTTATACTCTGATACCAAAAGCAGACAAGAATATTATAAAAAAGAATACTACAGACTTGTATCTCCGATGAATTTAAATGCAAAAATCCTCAACAAAACTTTAGCAAAATGAATTCAGTAGTACATTAAAAGGCTCATACATCATAACCATGTGGAATTTATTCCACTTATGCAAGAATGGTTCAGCAGCTGTAAATCAATCAATATAATACCACATTAATAAAAAGAAAGATAAATTTCCTATGATTATATCGATAGATGCAGAGAAATCATTTGACAAGATTTGACATTCATTTATGACAAAAACTCTCAAAAAATGAAGATAGGAACATGCCTCAACATAGTAAGGGCTGTGTGTGCCATACCCACAGTTATCGCCATACGCAGTTGTGAAAAACTGAAAATGTTTCCTCTGATAGCAAGTACTTGACAAGGATGCTTACATAATCACAACTATTTAAGATAGCATTAGAATTCCTAGCTGGAGCAATTATGCAAGATAAAGATATAAAAGGAATCCAAATTAGAAAAGAAGTAAAACTATCTCTATTTGCAGAAGACATGATAATATTTATAAAAAGTCCTGGAAACTCCTGGTCCCTGTTCTTCCTCAGTTGCCATGGTTCACATATGTCTTTGTTCATGTAAAATATATATTCATTCCTACTTTTCTTTTCTCATACTAGCCTTACTATCACGCTTTTACCTAAAATACTACATCTATTATATCTTTCATCTCTTATCGATTCCTCATATTGCTATAACATTGAATCCCTAGAATTTTACTTGGTTTATACTACCCATTTTAAAAAGAATTTATCACTTTTTATTGTCTGAAATAACATGAAAAATATTATGCCTGACAGATTACCCTTCAGAAAATGGTGCTCTTGATCTACCCATACATATGTTCTCTGTACTTTCTTGCTTATACCCTGTGTGTTTATCCCTCTCGACTGGTCTTAATTCTCTGACCGCTCACCTTGACTCTTCTCTATAGCTAAAGGAACCCTACCATCTACTTTTCCAATGATTTCCATTTACCAGTTTTCAAGGTCTTTCCTCCCTTAAGCTTACAATTGTAAAGAATCTTGCAGTTGAAAGCAAATTTTGAAGGCATTGAGTCCAATAGTTTGATTAATGATTTACTCCCCTCTAAAATATCCTATTAGCTGTTGATGTCATTTTTGGAGTTGATGGGTTTGGAGAGTGGAGTCCTTGGGTTCACTCTGGGAAAAGTTTCAACAGAGCTCCCCTTTCAGCGGCACGTGGTGAGTTTCTCCACGAGACAGAGTTGTTAGTGATACTTAAAAGAACAGGTTTAGGGCCTCCCTGGTGGCGCAGCGGTTAAGCGCTGCGCTGTGGAGCTGTCGGCAGCGGCGACGCAAGTTTGACGCCCGGCCGGGGAGAATCCCACATGGTGCGGCAGACCTCTCCTGCCTTGCCCGCTGCTCCCCTCAGCAGTGTATGTCTGATCTGCCTGTTCTGCTCCCCGCTCTGTCTCTGGTGAACCCTCTTGCCGCCCCACACCTCTGGCCTGTACCCCAGCTTGTATGTAAAAATAAAAAATAAATCTTAAAAAAAAAAAAGAACAGGTTTATTAGGGAAAGGGACAGAAGAATAAAGGATGCTTGCATAGACACAAGCGGGCAGGAAGAGCTGCCCCAGAAGAGACAGGTTGCTGAGAGAGAGGCCTGATAATTGCAGGCAGGTTGGCAGCTTTAAGGAGAGCTGCCTCTGCTGAGGGAGGTGAGAGAAGAGAAGCCTGGCATGGTGCAGGTCACGGGCAGGCAGGAAGGCTTCTGCCCTATAGAGAGACAGAGAGTTGGTGAAAAGGACACCTGCCTAGACACAGGTGGGCAGAAGAACAGCTGCCCTGTGCTAGTGCAGAGATTGCACTGACATAGTCTTCTACTCTTAGGGAGGGGCTCACTACTTCCTGGATTAGTTTGTTTGTTTTTTATTTTGAATAACTATGTAGAATTTGAAAGGGGCCAGAGATTCTACAATGGCCCTCAATCTCCATATCTTTACCTCTGGTCTTGGCTCCTGACACTCCCTATAACAGTCTGATACCAGCTTGGATTTTATGTTTTGTGGTCTAGGCATTGGCAACCAAGGATCTTGGTTTCTATAGCTGGGTTAATGGTTGTGTTCATCCCTTCTACCCCCACCCCCAGCTCTTGGCATTGTGTGAGCCAGGTTCTAGTCTTGTGATGTCCCCTTTAGGTTTTCTTTGCTTTCCTCCATCAGCTGTCACTTAATTTATGTTTGATGGCAGGGAATTTGGCACCTAAGTTAAGGTCTAGACTGAGTTTTATCTATATATTGCCAGTGTATGGCAATTTTAGGAACAATGTACATGTTTGGAACACATTTGCTAAATGAATGAATGAATGAATGTCTTTCTCTTCTTAATGCCAGAGTCAGCAAACTTTTTCTGCAAGTGATCGTATAGTAACTTTTTTTTTTTTTTTTTTTTTTACTTTGTGGGTTGTGTTGTCTCTGTAACAATTACTATTGTAGCAGGAAAGCAGACATAAACTATGTATAAATAAAGAATATAAAGAGTATGGCCAGAGTTGGCAGACTAGTTTGCTGACTTCTGTCTTGAGGCAATACAAAGCATCTTAAAACAGTTTTTAGTATTTTTCCTCATGTTACTTCAAATACCTCAAGCTAAAATTTTATGATACTTATTTCAGGTGTTTCAAAGCAACTTGTATGCTTTCTCTGATAATGCTCAATTTCTTCAGTCATTCCTCATATTATTTTGATTTTTGACACTAATGTAGTCTTTCTCCCAGATTGTGTTCCATTTGTTTGTGGTTCTCATGAAATCTGGTATCAAAACAAAAAGCAATGCTCCATATTGATATGACAACTGAAAAATAAAACAGGTTCATTTCCTACCTTCTTCCATACGACAGGTATAATCATACTAAAGCCTAAGATAGCACTGGGGTGTGGGAGCAGATATATCACAGTTTCTGTTGATTCATAAGTCATGTTTCAACTTTCCTCTCATCTAAACCATTCTATATTAAATGTTTTGGGGTAGCAAAGACAGGAGAAAATGTACATAATAATATTTTTTAGTGTACTGATTTTTCATTTTAAAATACTGAATGATATTAAGGACTAGGTTAAAAACAATAAGATAGATAAAAGGATCCTCATCAAATGTATCATGTGAACTTTGATTCATCATTCATTTACTTGTGATCTTTGTTCCATCCAGCTATTTTATTTTATCTACTCAAGCATGCACTCATTCAGTCATTCTAAGGTCTTTGAGTCCTTGCCATATGTCAGTTATTTTATCCAACATTGGAAAACCAGTAATGAGTTATAAGAGACACATTCATCTTGCAGGGCATTTACAGTCTGCCATGAAACCAGACCACAAAGGCACCATGTGACTCCTGAACAATCAACACAAATTCCCTATTTCCTTCTGTTCTGTGTTATCTCTAAAATATCTCTCACTTGTTCAAACATAGAATCATTGCATTTAATTTTCCATATGTTCCCTGACATTTGGGTTTACAATTTGCTTCTAGTCCTTTTCATTTAAGACTTGTTTTTACAAATATTCCTTTCACTCTCTTTCAGGGATACTGGCTTACATTCCCTTATCAACTTTCCTTCCTCAAGTCGCATCCCATCATCTCCTAACTTGCCTCTTGAGACCGAACTTGAAACTCAGGTTGTCAAGTTGCAAGTAAAATGTTACCCTGAAATACAAAGCCAGTTGAAACCAGAATATAGTCTGAAAACTGCCTCCTGGCCTTTCATCCACTTTTTAACCATACCACTCTGCTTTCCAAGAGTGGTAGAAAAGTGTGATTTTCAAACTAGTTAAAACAGGGGCTACATTTTCCAGCCCCATCAACAGGACCTCACCAAGCAACAAAAATATTTGCCTTCACTTCCTTGTCAATGGCACCTCTGCAATTGCCATAAACTGCCTTCTAATCTCAAAAACATTTTTCTAGATGTATGTTAACACCAGCTTCTTCAAAATTTAACCCTACAGATTATGACAAACCCTCTTTGTCATTTAACTTAAAATTAAGGAAACTTAACTTTTTCATTTAACTTAAGGAAATTTAATAGTCTTCTAAAAATACATCAAAATAAAATTCTTACATAATTTTCCACTCTGATAAACTCTGTTCTGGAAAACCCATTGTATTACCAAAAAGCAAGCAAAAAACTTGCCTTTATACATAAATCCTCATCTATTTGTTGGTTTACTTTTTGATATATAAGGTCATGTTGTAAGTGTAGTATAATGTGTTACTATTGTACTAATGGTTACTCAGTTATACCAGTTCCTTTTTGTCATGTGCAAAAAAGATGACTCTCTTTCTGGACTCCAGGAATATTACCCACTAGAAACTGGGGATCTGTTTGCTGATGCCAGATGTACTGACATTGCTAGTAAAGGTAACTTCCATGACAGTAAGTCATGCATATCTTTGTATCTTCCATGACCCCAATTATAACGATGTATGAACTGAAATAAATCTGTGCTGCTGTCTTTCTAAATTTTATGGGTTTACATGTCAATGATTCTGCTTAATTAGTGACTAAATCCAGAATAAATTTAGAAAGCCTAACTATACATATTTCTATAGTCTGATCCATCAGACTCACCAACAATCTAAAAACGGTGTTTCTAGAGATCTGGAAGAGTTGTCAACTTACAGCTCTCTGAGTAGAATAGATAGTGCAAAATCTACTGCTCTTGGTAGAATGTGCCATCCACTGACTTCGTGTTTGAAGTGTTTCTTATGTTCCGTGTTTTGTTTTCTGGGCCCAAATCACATTTGGGAAAATATAGCACAGTTCCATAACTAATCTTTTAAGTATCTGAAATTGAGAAATCTTGAAATTTTTTTCCTAGAAAATGGAATGATCAAAGTATCATTTTATTTTTTGAAAACAGTAAACATAACTAGTGATTTGGTCAAACTGACCTTGAAATTAGTCTTGAAATATGTTTTAATAGGGTGTATATATATATATATATATATACACACACACACACACGTATATATGTGTATATCTCTACATGCACGCACGCACACACACACACACACACACACTCTCTCACACACACTTATATATATGTATAGGTAGGTACCTAGTCCAGTTTCTACAAGTTGAAATCTTTCATATTGTTCTGATGTGAATTTCCCAAAAGTCCCCCCAAAAATGGTGTAAATAATATTTTGTATACTAACTGGACAAGAAAAAGATTAAACTAAATACATTTCTTGGAATTTTCCTTTCAGTTTCCTGGTAGAATAATTTTATCTAATACCTTGTGTTATTTACCATATTAAGCCTCTAATGTAGTGGAATGGTGTGATGATATGATTAAACCAGTGATGCCATGTATATTTAAGTGGAAGGGTATAATCATTTGATATAGAATTAAAAGTTGGTAAGTGAACTAAAAGAATTGGTGATGCAGTGGGAAGAGGCATAATAATTTCCAGACAAGAGACTAAAGAGAGATGATGACACTGAGTTGTACTGTTCACTGATTGTAAAATCCAAATAGCATTCTCTCCAAACTGCAAGGAATTAGGTAACGTCTGTGTTAAAAATTTAAAGGCTAGCTAAAGTAATATTTTACTGGACTATAAATTGTTCTGATTACATTTCATGCATGAGAAAATCTTTATATTTATGGCAGAAAATGTAAGCCCTTGTACCATAACTAATCTTTTAAGTTTTCTGAAACTGGATCTCTTGGGTATTTTCCCCCAGAAAATAGTGTGATTAAGGTATCATTTTGTTCTTTGAAAACAGTTAATACAATTAGGAATTTTATTCAAACTAATCTTGAAATAAGCTTTGAAATACATTTTATAGGCTGTATATTAATACATATGTAGGTATATATTTAATATGTTATTGTAAATCTGTATGTTATATATGTATCTGTATCTACTAATTTTTCTCAAGATGGTTTTTAAGAAGTATAAGTACATCCATTAGGTTAGCGTTCCAATTACAGTATAATTATAGGAGTTGTGTAATGCTGAAGAATGCTTTCTGACTTAACATAGCAGGCCTAAACATTATTGATTTTGTTTGCTGCCTAGACAAAAATATGTTGAAAATTATATAAAATGAACTTTATGAGAGACAGGAAGATATAATTAATAGGGTATGTACTTTATAACCAGTCATTTCTGTGTTCAACTCTCAGTCCCATGTCTTCTGGGTTTTGTAATTTTGCCTTAGGTCAGCTTTCCTGAGGACACGAGATGGAGGTTTTTATGCAGAAAGTTTGTTGACATGAGTGCTTAGAATCAGTATCACTATAGTTGTTCCAAATGAGGAAAAGGGGACTTAGCCTATGTACCTACTTATTGATCAGTTATTTAGTGTGAGTTGCCTGTGGGAGGGTGAATAATTTTGGGTATGGTAGTTCTCTTTGATGGAAAGAGGAATTTTTCCAGAGAAGGAGTCAGCTGTGAGCCATTTTTAAGCCAGCACTTTGGACAGCTGGAAAATAAGTGCCTTCTCAGGAAGGGGAATCTGGATGATGTCCTATAGCAGCTATTCTGTCCGTTTTGACTCTTGGCTCTGTTAGCTTCATATGATAATTTTAATCTATCTGGACATAGCTCCTCATGGAGTCTAGTATGTCACCTCTCTTGACAAAACTGCAAAGAGGAATATTATTGGAACCTTAGCCCCACCAGTGCAGCTCGTGTCAAGGACAGATCTGATTCCTATTTTCCCTCATTTCTCTTCTACACTACCCACTCTAGAATCCACTCATCCTACATCAGCACCTCTATTGATATATGTGGCTTACATAATGAGGTGGTAGAGAAGTCTGAACCCCTCTTCATCATTTTCTTCTTAGGTCATGGCTACTGAAATTGTCCACACATTTTACTATAAAAACATAGACAATAAAATACTAAGAAATACCCTATGAACCACTTGGATGCCAGAAATTCTTCACTTCCCTAATTGTATAACAGCCCTACCTCTTAATGATCAATAACTCCTGCCTATGTGGCGACTCCTTCTTTACTACCAGTCTTCTGGCACAGATATCCAAGACAATTGGGTATAAGATGGGTTTTAAAGTTTCATGAGATCCCTGATGTATTCCCCTCATGAAGAATTCTCCCTTTGAAAATCAGACTATCTAGGTCCAGGAGGGAAGAGGACACACAAATTCCCCAGTTTGGTCACTAGGAGTGATGCTAATTTTAACCACTTGTACTTTCTCTTCTTGATTCTTAAGCCTTTATATTCTGTTGTGATGCAGTATACCAAAAAATGGTCACTTATTTGGAGTGTTTGCCACATCCTTTAGCTAGCACCCTACCAAGGCAGGTATCATCTGCAAGTTGGTGCTTTAGCGGCACCTCCAGAAGGCTTTTCCATAGGTCTTCAGGCCAACAACTTCGGGCCATGCAGAATGTGTTAGAATAAGTAGCTGTTGTTATTATGTGCCCACTGTTGAAGTCCAACGTATTTTCCTTGACCTGTGTTGATATTATGTAGTATCATATGCTGATGTATAAAGCATTCTATAGGTCCTCCAATCGTGGTGTTGAATAAGAGCCTGTAGCAAGTAAACAATCCTTATGTGGAATTTGTTTCATTTCTAGCCAGAATGAATCATTGCTCTTTCTAAAATGGAAAGGGGCCAGTGTCACAGTCGTGGCTGGTTTGTCTCCTAAGGGATTGTGCTGAAATTGAGGCACAGCATCAGTCCTTGTTGCTATCAGTTTGGATAGCTCATTAACCTTCCTGTGCGTGGGAAGCCAGAAATAGATATGCATTTTTATGTAACTGTGTGGCCTACATGTAACAGATGGGATCTACTGGAAGAACGAATGGGAGGTTATTCTAAGGCTTAAAAAATATAGCGGGAGAATGGAGCTTCTTGGGCAGGGTATTAAAAATATTATGAAACTGAAAGAGGACCAAAACCAGATCCTGAATGTACTCACACTGCATAAGATGGTAAGCCAGTAGCTAGAAAGTAGTCTACTAAAAATTTCTCTATTTTTGCTCTTGCCTTTTTTATTTGCTCTTAGTTTCTGAATTTCTTTTAAATCTTAATCACTTTTTGATCAAACCAGTCAATTTACCAAGTTAAAAGAACAAAAGTCAACTTGGGAAAATAAATTACTACTACAGTGAGACTCATTTTCCTCATTTATAAAACTGAAGTAAAAATACCTATCTTGCAGTGTTACAGAATTTAAAAAGATGTTTCTATAGTGCTAATAGGCAGTAGGTGCTCACTCATAGTTTCTTAATATTAAAAATATCTTAAACAATCACTCCTGAGCTGAGGAGAAAGAATAGGACTTGCATTTTTGCTTGGGGCACTGATTGTAGCCATCTGGCAAAGTGGTAGTAAGTCAGGCAGATGAGGTGCGAATAAGACTTTTCAGTGACTGACACTGGATTTTGTTTGTTTTTGTTTTTGTTTCTGATGCTTTCTTCTTGAAATAGTATAGTTGTTGTGTTTACTTTTGGGTGTCCTCGATTCACTTTTTGCACTTTAAAAAATTCTGCTTATCAAAAGGGAAATAATACATGCATAATATAAATACTTCAAGCACTGAGTATTCATTCATCATAGGAGAAGATTTCCCTCCTCGATTTATTAATAAAATATAACTACGTTAAGTATTTGGTTCCTATTCCTGTAGATATTTCTCTATACAATATAAAATATTATATTTACATAAAAATGCATATATCTTAACAAAAGCAGGATCATATTATATATACTGATTCATGACTTGCTGTTTTAACTTAACAGTATTTCAGTTTTTTCTAATTTTTCCAGGACACAGAGGGTAAACAAGGTGTTTTTAAGTAACTTTGATCTCCTGTTGTATTTTATTGTACCATAAAGTACTTGTGTATTTGTTTCTTCCATAGGTTTTCACTAATATTTAAAACAATGCTACAATGAGCCTTTAATACTTTGACGCATATATTCTAGAAGTAGAAACGTTGTGTCAAAGAACATGAGAAATGTTACTATTAATGAATAATTCCAAATTGCCTTTCAAAAAGATGGCATCATATTTCACCCTGAGCAGAATTTGTATTCCAGTCTCAGGAATAAATATAGGAATTTCAGTCTCAGGGATAAGGGTCACAATCAAGTGTTTATGTGCCAAAGAGCAGGCCCAACCTCAAAGGAATTGAGAAACACTGCTTGGGAAGAGATTGTGATTGAATCAACTCACCAAATGTAAAAATAAGTCTTTGCAAAAGACTTATTAAATGTAAAAAGAAGTCTTTGACAATTAGCTTAAATAGATTTTCAAGTCTGCCAGACCTGGGGTTAGCCTTTAGTATTTACCAGCTGTGTGATGTTAAGTTACTCAGTATTTCTGAGCCTCATAAAATGCAGGTAGTGAGACCTTCCTCGTAGCATAAGGATTAAAGTCTCAGCGTTATCAAGGAATTGCCAGCCACTGCAACAGGAGTTCTGTCAGTTTGATCCCCAGCCAGGGAGCTAACCCACATGACGCGGCAGACCTCTTTTGTCTAGGCCACTGCTCCCCTCAGCAGTATTTCAGTAGATCCACCTATTCTGCTCCCCCCTATGTCCCTGGTCAGTCCTCTCACCCACCCCCACCTCTGGCCTACACTCCAGTTCTTATATGCATAAATAAATAAAAATAAATCTTTAGGGACCTCCCTGGTGCCACAACGGGTTAAGCGCAGCGCTGTGGAGCTGTCGGCAGCTGCAGCGCAAGTTCAATGCCTGGCCAGGGAGATTCCCACATGTCACAGCAGACCTCTCCTGCTTTGCCCACTGCTCCCCTCAGCAGTGTATTTCAACCTATCTGCCTGTTCTGCCCCCCACTCTGTCTCTGGTGAACCCTCTCACTGCCCCACACCTCTGGCCTGCATCCCAGCTTGTATGTATAAGTAAATAAATCTTTAAAAAATAAAAATAAAAAAATAAATATTTAGAAGAAATAAATGCAAGTAGTAATGTTTAACTTATATCATGGGGTTGGTGTGCCAGTTCAGTAAGAAACATGTAATATGTGGATAGCCACATATAATACATGTATATGTCATACCATGTCAGCCTGATGGTGTCATATCTGCCATATAGTAAATATTATTTGATTATTATACCTTTCCAGAATACATATCTGAGATCCCAACAGGATGTATTATTTCAGTGTTTTTCTCTCACCTACTCATTCCTCAAAGAGAACAATGACTAGAAAACATTGGTTGGGTAAATACTTCATTATCATAATTACAATTTCCTTGAGAAAAGTGGCTTGCAGTTTGAATATTCAGTATCATAATTACAATTTCCATAAGGAATGTAGAACAGTTATTATAAACAACACAATAATCACTTGGTCCATAAGGGAGAACAGATTATTGGGGAAACAAGGAGGGAGAAGAAGCAAAAGCTTTTGTTCTAATCAGCATTCATGAGTAGAAATACAGAACCTGAGACTAAATTGCAATAGCCTCTTAAAATGTTCGTGTCTGAATTTATCAAAAATCTTATCATGACAACAAATTTCCATTGGTTGATTAAGTACTGCCTATGTATTTCTTCTTATATATAATTTAGTTTTATCATTCTTAGTAATTGCCCCCTTGTATTTGCCTTGTATTTGTAATTACTATAGCCTTGAGAAATTTTAAAAAAGAAAACAATCACAAAATACAGAAAACACAGACTATTTTAAAAATAGTTAAGGGGTGGAAAAAAATTATCAGAGTATTTCTCCACAATGAAACATGTCTCTTTTGTCAAGGGAAAATGGGTAAAAGAGTGTGTGTGTGTTTTTTTAAGGTTCTCTTTTACTACTGTACCATTGCACTTGATTTTCATTTAATTTCCCTTTTTTTTAATCTACCTTTTTTTTTTTTTTTAGGTGAGATGAGAAACACCGAATGCAGCTTTCAAGGTTGGTACTTTTCATGGTGTTTTTAAGTCTCTCACTAGTAGGGAATAGTATGAATGAAGTAGAGAAACATATATCCTTAACTGTTCAGAAATAGCAATTAGAGACTCTAAGTTTTATTTTCCTCACTTGTGGACAGAAAAATGTAAAAAACATTGTATCAAAAAATCAAAATGTGATACAGCAATCAAGTATAATCCCTGATTCAATCCTTGGAAATATTGTAAAGTTGGAAATATTCAGTAGTTTTCTACCCATCCATCATCCATCCATACATCCATTTTTCATTTCCTTTATCCATTCATCATTTCACCTGCCTTCTACCATTCATATTTCTTTTAGTGAATAAGTAGTACATGCATATTGTGTGCAAGGGCCTGTCTTCTGATTTTCCTCTATTAATACTTTTTTCCACTGACCTTCACGGTATCCCCAATCGCATATCTTTTCTGACATTTCCTGTTATCTAACAATAAACTTTCACCTATCATCACAGGCTTTCAATTTAACTTCCCATATGTGCTAAATGAGTAGTGTTTCTACAATATTGCTCAGCTAATATGTATTGAGATGTGTCTACTCCCAAGTAATTGGGCAAATAAGAAATCATCTCAGTGGTAATAATGAACTATGCAATGTCTTTCCTTATTGTGTGATATATATAATTATATATAATAACTATCAGGTATATTATTATCAGTCTGTATATAGTAAATTTATTATTAGTTACCCTTTGTCAAAATTCTAGTGTATTGGTATTCATTCCCTGTACCTTTTGAACAATATTAAGACCTCCAAGAGCAAGTATATTACTACTATATTTTAAAATAAGCCATGCATTCCAGACATACATGAAATGGGAATTGTTAAGAATGGCAGAGTTGGACTGAATCGAATTTCATGGGAGGCAGATCCTGAAAATCTGCTGAGCAAGGATTGGTAAATGTAAATTAATAGTAAAGTACTCCTCATACTAATGTAAGATGAATAAATATTTTCTTAATTTGTGGAGGGGGGCCTTTCATTCTATTTAATGATCATTAGTTATACTTACTTCAAGAATGCCTTTTCTGTTACTGTACTACATTTTATTTCCCCTATTGCATTTTTTTAAAGTAAAGTGTTGAGTTTTTCAACAGAAAATGCTGTACTGGAAATGTTTTCAGAAACATAACTGTCATAATTGGGGACTCTAGTGTCTATCAGCCAATCTAATTTAATTTAACTAATCTAATCTAAAATAGTCTAAATCATCTGTCATCAAGCTATTTACTTACACTTATTGGGAGGCAGTGAGTAGTGGTTGAGAAGCTAAAATCAGATTGCCTGATTATGAATCTTCTTTACCCATCTACTACTTGTATATTGGGCTAATTTATTAACATCTCTAATCCTAAATTTACTTGGATGTAAATGAAAAAAATAAGAGTATTTCCACAAGAAAAGTTGTTGGAGAATAGATGAAATGATGTATATACATTTTAACATATTGTGAGGATGTAGGAAATGATAGTTTCCATGTTATTCCTTTGATATTTTTACTGTGATTGTTATTGTGAGGTATTTATATTGATGGCCAGCAACATTTTCCTTTCTCTGAAATCATGGATCTTTAAGGTTTCCCTGTAAGTGAGGTATTCATTGTAAGGGAAGATTGTGTTTCATGTGAAAATATAGATAACCAATTTTGACATTTTGTTATAGTGCTACTTTTTTCTTAATAGAAGATATCTGTAAATATCGCCAAAGTGAAGGCAATAAACAATTTGAGTGATTATGGAGGGGAAGAGAAGAGAATCAGTTGCACCAAGAAGGGAATCAATGGAAGGAGGGGTTTGGTG
Source organism: Scalopus aquaticus (assembly GCA_004024925.1). NCBI lineage: Eukaryota > Metazoa > Chordata > Mammalia > Eulipotyphla > Talpidae > Scalopus > Scalopus aquaticus. Next base: position 32,624 of record PVIJ01008889.1, read on the forward strand.
CTAACTTTCAAGATAGAAAATAGCATGGGCTGTTCTTTCATGTGTAGAAAGTCCCTTTATTCATGATGATATGAGAAATAACGGAGGGAGAGGAGGCTACAGAAAGGTAGGGAAATGAAAACTTCACAAAGGATTGGAAGTCATTCTTTCATGGCATTCAAAGGAGATCTAAAGGGCAGAAAAGAATATAGAGGGATGGAAGGGGGCCTCCGTGGTGGCACAAGGGATTAAGTCTCAGCACTATGAAGCTAATGACAACCACTGCAGCACGAGTTCGATTCCCAGGATCTAACCCACAAAGTGCAGCAGACCTCTCCTCTCTTGCCCGCTGTTCCCTTCAACAGTGTATTTCAGTAGATCTGCCTGCTCTGCTCCCCACTCTGTCTCTGGTGAATCCTCTTTCACACACACACCCTGCCCCCCGCCCCACACACACACCTCTTGCCTATAACCCCAGCTCTTGTAGAAATAAATAAATCTTTTTTAAAAAAGGATATAGAGGGATGGAAATAGAGCCCTCTTGATGAAATATGTAAAGTTCTTATGTATTTTCCTTATGATAAATAGATGAGGAAAGCTAGCTCTCCCTCAACTGAGACTGGCCAGTCATCTCAGATCAGGTCACCGATATGCAAAGGCCATCCAGGAGCAACCTCTAGGTGCTAGGACCGTGGAGAGACCAAAGACAAGGGATCTGAGAGAAAAGATCCCACTTTGTTCACCCTCCTTGAGTACGGTAATCAATACTTCATAGTTCCCTCGCTTGATGACATGAGGAAGGGAAATTCACACACAAGCTCCTGGACTGGATTCATATTGAAACATGTTATGGTAGTTTATAAACAAGACAAACAAATTTTCTATAAGGAAAAGAACGCTCTCTGACTCAATGGAAAAAAGGACAGTCTAATTCAGTGTAACATAAATTGCCAGGTATATCATAATCCAAGTAAAGTAGGATAGAACCCAAAACATTCTTAATCTGACCTCTAAGATAGCAAGATCCAAAACTGAATTTATATATAAACATACTTGGATGAGCACTGGTGTGGCTCTGCAGTAACAAGATTCTCATTTATAAGGGTCTGGAACACCATTGGTTTGAAATGGAATTTTGTTCTTCACACTGAATTCCACAGGTAACTGTGAAATTAATTACATTTAATCCTGTGAATATACAGTAATTAAAAAGAAATTAAAGGAAAATAAGATTATTATGATTCCAGACACACCTCCAGGAAATACTTAAATATTTGATGGAAGGGACCCAGTTTAAAATCTGCCTTTGACACCCATTCTATCTCCACAATAGCCCGCAGGCTCTCTGCCACTCATGTACACTCTACATACATGTTTCTGACAGCTTGGTGGCATATAGTAAGTGTATACTCAGACCCTTCTCATGAAAGGGAATCAGAGTTACAGATTTTTACATCAAAAATACCCTCACAACTATAGTTCATTTTAGTCTTTGTTTTTCTTCCAGTAATGAAATACAGGCCAACAGAAGTTAAGCAAACTCCTAAGTAATGTAGTTCATAACTGCCTCCTCACCACTGGCCTGTGCCAACGTGTTGGTAAAGAAAATAAGAACGTTGTTATTTGAGGATGAAACTATTTCTGAAACAATATTTTTCATACCATCCAGTTGCTTGAAATTTTCATTTATCACTTCAGTTGCTAAGCACTTCTCAAACTGTCTTATTTCCATGACTCTATCATGAGTTACGTAAGGGGAGAGCTCATGGCTAGTGTTTCTTCAGGCTTTGAGCATATTGATAAGATTCTATGTAAATGTTGTGGAATTTTATTTTGATTCTAAACCTTGCCAAGTATTCTAAACCTATCTTTCTTCCAGCTTAGTGACTTCCACTGACATTACATATAGAAGACCCAGAAAAAAATTGAAATCATTAAAAGTGACCAGAAAGTAAACAAAAAATATATAACTGGGTTTTGTTTTAATTTTGGAACTTTTCCCTTTCCTTTCTTCCCTTCCTTTTTGCCAACTCTGCTACTGGATTGAAGAAATAATAAATACATAAAAAATAAACTTATTGAAATACTATGTACTTATATAAGGATATATTGAAGAATGTGAGTGAGGGGGAGTTGCAAAAAGAAACACTTTAACAATTCCATTTAGCTGGCATTATGAGCGTTTAATGACTTGCAGGCTAAACAATTAGACTGGTGAAGCTAGAGAGTGCCTTTTGAAAATATGAATATGTATTTGGGCAAAAAAGCAAAGAGGGTCTAGAGGCTAAATGTTAGAATGAATGGATTCAACTTCTTAAATACAGAAGAAAGGTAACAAATAAGAAAACTAATTTCCTTTTTATTACTGATTCTAAATCTAATTTCCTTTTGTCCTTCCTGTATATTTGAAAACAGGATGTAGCTCCTGTTCCATGTTAAGGCCGTTCAGTATTTTCACACCGGGAGCTTTATGTCAGATTTGAGCACCACAAATTTTAAAGGCTATAAATAACATATTTTCCCCTGCTTCTATATAGAGTGCCATTCGAAGAGCACAAATTAGACAATTATTAATTAAGGAGAAATTCCAATATTCAGTTGATTCGATATCATGTAAAATGATCAAATGTGTGACTCTGGGCAACCCCTTTCACAAATCCCTTCACTCCGTCCATCAAATCTTCACAGTGCACTCTGTTTCAAATCTTTTCACCTGTCAAAACATCAAGCTACTAGTAAGTCCTAGTTCCTGCTGGGTTTTCCTTTTTTTAAAAAAATTGTATTTGTCAGTCTGTCTGCCTGTCTCTGTCTGTCTCTGTGTCTCTGTTTTTCTCTCTCTTTCTTGTTCTCGCTCTCTCTGTGTGTGTGTCCATGTGTATGTGTGTTTGTGTAGCATTTTATCGTGTGGTTCAACTTAGTCACTGAACCCTTTCCTCTGTGCTCCATCTATCTCTCTAGATTTAGCTTGGCAAATTCTGCAGGTTTTCCAATGAGGGAGATTAAAAGCTACAGCAGATTTTGGAAATGCTAAGTGTACTGAAATGTTTGTAAATCTTATCCCAGTCATATAAATTCTGTCGACAGAAGTAAGGACAGTGAAGAGTCAAAATTATGTCAGTAGAAGAGTTAGTGGACAGAGCAATGGATTCACTTCTAGTTAAACAGGTGATAATGTAAATAATTATTATTAGTGTTTACTGCTATATTATTATCTATATTATTATAGCATCACTTGGCTTTTCTTTTAGCTATGAAGCTATATTACCTTAATGGTTATATTTAAAACTGTAATATAAACAATTTTATAATTTACTCTCGCTTTGATTCCTTCCTTTGTCTTTTGCCTTGAGAAAATCGTATTACTTTTTATGGTTGTTTTGTTATTTTCTTGGCTTACTTGTTGGAATTTTATTTTGATTTCCCTTAAAGAAGCTAATTCAGTGGATTGATCCCAGCTTAAATGTTGACACAAAGCAGTGAATCCTCCAGCATGCATTGTCATTTCCTCCTGAAGGAGCTGAAAAATGTGTGCCATGTTTTCAAATATCTGAAGTAGTCTCATGTGGAAGAGAGATATGATTAAGCCGAAGGTTCCAAGTGATAATATAAGAAGCCAGAAGGCTCAAGTAAGCATATCCAGCTCAATATAGTAAGAATGTTATTGTACAACATGGCTGTCCTAAGGCATAGGTAACTTGTGAGTTCTAAAACAGTAGTCTTTTGAACATAGCCTAAGGATCATGTAACTTGTGAAACAGAGAGGAAAGACTAGCACTCAGAGGTGGCCTAAATTCTTTTTACCACAGACTGAGTGATGCTATGCTCTGTTTCTACTCCAGACCACTAGGGAAGCAGACTGTGGTTATTAACATGGTAGTTGCAGAAATTGCAAGAGAAAGAGACAGGCTTCGACTGCTTTGAGCAGTAAGAAAAAAGTAGCAAGTATTGTAGAATTCCAACAATCTGAGTCAAATCAACCCCAAATTGTGAAAAGTTCAAAGACCCCCATAAACAATGAGGGCAAAGCCCTAACATCTCATTTGAAAGCAATGCAGCTCTCCTGGAAAGGACTAACTTGGAGTTCACTTTGTCTCTGGACTCCATGTTTTTTGAGTCACAAGCAAATCTTCTGTCTAGAAACACCCTCCTTTTCTCTTTGGACAGGTCTTACACTAGATACATTCCAAGGAAAAAAGAGGAGGGGAGAAACCAAAAGGACCTAAGACGTGAGGACTTTGCACCTCGTAGCTCTTCTTTTTATTCTTTAACTATGAAAGATAGGATTAAACTCCCAAAGAAGTATAAAAATCCTGCCTAAAGCCACTCTTCATTTCCAGTTAGCTTGATCTTCTTCTGCCCATCTAACCCTCACTTTCTTTCAGGTCACTTCAATTGTCCTTCTCCTCACTGGCTGCTTCTGCATTCACCCTCACCCTAGCCTGCAGGAGCCTCGTTTTAGGACATGCATTTGACTCCTGCATCTTGTCTCAGAGGATGCTGCAGATTTCCCTTCTAGGAATAGCACGTCTTGTTTTACTATAGAGCCTGTACGAAAATGGGACTGTCTCTGCAGCCCAAATCTAGCTCTTAGCTTTTAGTTGCATCTCTATTGGCCATCCATACCTAGGTATTCATTCCAGTTAATTAATCCCAATTAGTTTTCCACATTCTGAGTCAAGGGACTTTCTCAAAACCCTGTCCTTATCTTTTCCTACCAATATCTCTGTCCAGCCACACTAAATTTTTCACATTCCCAATACTGAGAAGGTCCTTTCCCCTTATCTCCTCTCTAGCACACACTGACTAGATGAACTCAAATATCTTCCTTTTCTGTGAAATCTTCTCACATTCCCCTATTCAAACTGAGGCAGGAATCCCTCTTTTTCCAAGACATTTGGCTAATACTTCTATCTTAACACTTAACACATTGTGTATAATTTATGTCTTTGTACATTTATCTTGCTTACTTGTTTTCTCAAATAAAAGCATCCTAATCTTTTTGATATGCATAGTACCTAGCATAGTGTGTGATTCATAGCACAGACCCATAACTGTTATTTGAATGAATAAAATAAATAAGTAAATGAATGAGAATATATACTATAGCTTGTGTCTTTTTAAACAACTGATCTAAAGATTAGTCATTACGCAGAGAGAGCTTCAGTAGGCAACTTGCACATCTGGACAATTGTAATGCAAAATATTTACTTAGGAGGCAAAGAGAGAGTCTCTTTTCCTGTAGAAATATAAAAGAATTTTTGTTTCAAGGAAAATTACATTGAAAAAAAAATAAATGTCTACAATACAAGAGACTAAGTTTATATCTTCAGAGACATTCCTTGTCTTTTTATATTATGAGAATGAACAAGATTTAAACCAAGCAGCCAGTGTGATGATGTTGCCAGACAGCTAATAAAGACGAAGATTAGAGAGTTGTATAAAATGGCAGGTGCCTCTGCAGAATCCACATCTTAGACATTAAACACAGAACAAAGGGTTGCTGTTTTCTGAGGACCACCAGAAGTGCTTGATGTCAGCCTTAGCGGCATGCTGCCTTTTGACTGTGGTGTTTGTCGTACCTTATATCCCAGTTAGAAAACAACACAGAGAAAAAGTAAAACAAACAGCAGTCGAGGGTACTCAGAATAGAGAGACAACATCTGAAACTAAACCAAACTCTTGCAAAAAAGAACGAAGAAGTATTTCTATTCAATCACTTACAACACATCCTTTGCTCTCACAGAATAGACTATAATTCCTAATCATGCAAAATATCTCAGAATCATCTTCAGAAAGAGTCTACATCCTACAGGTTCCATTATATCTCAGTCTCTCAGGAAGTTTAGAATTATTACTATTTTAAGATGGGAAAAAAGTGGGTGATACTTCCCTTTAGTGACTCATGTGAACATCAGGGGCATGGCCTGCTTTACCCAAAGAACAAATACAGACAGTACTCAACATGTGTGTACTTGTGAAAATAATTACAAGAAATATTTCCTTGTTTGGGCTTTACTGAAAAGGCAACTTCAAAATCATCTTCTATTTGGAGATAAAGGCAATGCAGGAAATATAGTGTGAATATGAGCTAAAAGAGAAGCACAGAGCAAAGAGGCATAGTGTAGAAGAGTATGAGTTTGGAAAGAAAGGAAGAGATATTTCTTAGCATTAAATAATAAGCATTGTGCTAACTGCTTTGCAAAGAATAAATCATTGCATACCTAGGTCTAATGTGAATAAAGCAAAGTTAACAAAATATCAGTTATATAGTATAAGACATACTGTACATAAACTGATCTTATAGCAAGTCATTGATGTCTGTAGAAGAGCTTACCTGTTTATACCAAAGAAATTCAAACAGCACATCATTTAATGCCAGACTTACTTTCAGGTTTAAGACTTGGGAGACAAATCCAGGAATCCAAATTCTTTATGGGAGAGGAAGTTAAGCTGACAAATGACTGTAAAAACCTCCTTGCCTTCAATATATAAAACATTGCCTCATATAGTTCAATCACATGATAATTATCATATAATCAAATATTTATGTGTGTTTATCCACATAAATCCACACAAACATAAATTTCTTTTTTTTTTGAAGATTTATTTATTTATGCATACAAGCTGGGGTGTAGGCCAGAGGTGCGGAGTGGTGAGAAGATTCACCAGAGACATATTGGGGAGCAGAACAGGCAGATCAACTGAAGTACACTGCTGAGGGGAGCAGCGGGTGAGACAGGAGAGGTCTGCTGCGCCATGTGGGAATCTCCCTGGCCGGGTATCGAACTTGTGCTGCATTGGCTCTGGATAGCTTCATAGTGCTGTGCTTAACCCGTTGTGTCACCCAGGAGGCCCACAAACATAAATTTCAACCTCACTAACATCTAACGAACATAGATAAGTAGTATCAGTCCATGAAGGCTACATAGGGATTTATTAATGTTCACTTTGTCTGAAAAATGATTTTTTTCAAGTGAACATGTCCTTATACTTCTTTCTAACTAATGCCAGTGAACCCACAAATTGGTTGAAATGAGTAATTTGTTAACCTGTCAGAAGAAAAATAATATCAAAGTCCTGGTGTTTCAGTAACTGGTGGTACTGTGTTTTTTCAATTATTTCTAAAAATCTCCAGACCTCTGTTTATTGTGACTATTACCTGAATGCTTGTTATCTGGAGCCAAATATAAATTAGAGATATGGCTTGGGTTGATACAAATCAAATTATATCCCAGCAGAAGGACTGTCCACTGTACCTTTCAGGTGAATTGCTCCCTGGATTTTGTCACATAGTGTATCTCCTCTCCATTTGCTCACCTTTGCTTCAATTCTGCCTAAAGGATTGTTCCTTATATGTCATGGTTAGTTCACCTATTATTTACCTGGAAGTCAGCAGAGCATAGGCACTGGAGATAAACTCTCTGGGATTGAATCCCAGCTTTTCCATGTATTGTGTATGTGTTTAAATGTGTTACTTAAAATCTTTAAACTTGAGCTTCTTTTTTTCCATAAAATGAGGGATGCTCTTAAGTTTCATGAGTGGTAAATAGAATCATCTGTTTATCATGCTTGGTGTGCAGTAGATCATTAATTGGCATTGTTACTATAATTATATAAGTATTCCTGGCATAGGATGAGATATGTAAAAGTGTTTTCTAGATTGGTAGACCTCTACATTTTGAACTATGTATAAGCAATTCCCTTGAGTAATATCTTAGAAAGTGATAAAGTAGCAGATATCTTTCATTTTGCTTATATTTCCAGAGAATTAGAAATTAATTAATATTGTCAAAATAAGAAAAAAATATTTTCAATGCACTTTTTCTTAATTGCAATAAGAGTTAGACCCTGATTTAAAGCCAAGTAACTTTCTTATATGTTCAGTGTCTCTGCTTTTCTGGTTCTCAGTCTTTCTTCTTGCAATGTTCATTTTTATTTGCCTTCTATGTTTCTTCAAGGTCTTTTGAAACAAAACAATGAAATACTTCCTCAGATCTTCAAAAGTCCTGGCATCCCATTCATTCATTCCTATTTTCTCTCCTCTTCATTCTCCCTCTCCCCTCCTCTTCCTTCTCCAATTTAGAACACCTATACCAGAGAGAAAGAAATGAGCACACCCAATTACTAACTGTGACTTAAGAAAATCACTCAGTCTAAGATTCAATTTTTTTCATTAAAAGATACAGAAAACAGGGCCTCCCTGGTGGCATAAGGGTTAAGCCTCAGCACTATTACCACTGTGGTGTGAGTTCGATCCCTGGCCAGGGAGCTAACCCACAGATGGTGCAGTAAATCTGTCCTGTCTCACCCTCTGCTCCCCTTAGCAGTGTGTTTCAGTAAACCTTCCTGTTCTGCTTCCCACTTTGTCTCTGATGAATGCTCTCACTCCCTTTGGGTAGAACTAGGGTGTAGACCCTATAAGTTAGATAGATAGACAGATAGATAGATAGATAGATGATAGATATAAATATATAGATATTATAAATACTTATATTTATTTATAAAATAATACATAAATATATATCTATATAAATATCAATGAATATAAATCAATAAAAATCAATCAATAAATATCAATAAGTATATGTTATATATATATATATATATATATATATATAAAATAAATGTCTATTCTACCTGACTCATAAAATTTCATTAAAAACTAAATGAAATAGGCCTCCCTGGTGGCGCAGCGGTTAAGCGCTGCGCTGTGGAGCTGTCAGCAGCATCTATGCGAGTTCGATGCCCAGGCGGGGAGAATCCCACATGGTGCGGCAGACCTCTCCTGCCTTTCCCACTGCTCCCCTCAGCAGTGTATTTCTGATCTGCCTGTTCTGCTCCCTGCTCTGTCCCTGGTGAACCCTCTCACCGCCCCACACCTCTGGCCTGTACCTCAGCTTGTATGTATAAATAAATAAATCTTTAAAAAAAAAAACTACATGAAATATGTGTAACTGGAAAAAAATGACTTAAATAAATAAATGATATCTAGTTTCACAATCTAAAAAATGAGCTGCATGAATTTTTGAGCAGATTTAACTTTTTGGTTTGAAAATCTAGGCCATAACTTGATTTTAGTGCAAAACAGAATAGATATAGGGGATTTAGTTATTGCTAAAACAGGTTGGTGCTGCTTGAGCATTTTTAACAGAGTGGGATAGAATGGGATAGGATAGGATAGGATAGGACAGGATAGGATAAGATAGGATAGGTGTAGACAGGATAAAAACTATTATGGCACATTGTCCATAGGAGGAAGTTTAAAATAAGATGTCTTATGTTTAAATCTAGTTGGTTTTGTGCTATTTTCTATTCCACTTCCCCATCTTACCCCTATATTTTGACTTGTTTTTGAAAATCATGTTGAGGAATTGAAAGGTGAAGTAGTGGCCATTGTGTGTGTATATGTGGTAGGAAGTGAGTGAAGGAACAGGGAAGCTAGCAAATAGCATCTTTAAATGAGATTGTGTGAGGGAATCAGAAATATAGAAGGAAATACAGAAGGATATATACACACTTAGTGCCCTCAAAAATCATGTGGAAGACATTACATTTCTCAGATCACATAAAGAATGCCATTTCATTTGGAAAATTTTTATGAAGAATGATCCCAGAGACCTGGAGGAAGTAAGCAATCAGGTTTATATGCAAGTGTTAATTACTAAGCACACTACAGAGGGAAGTTAGGCTTTTGCAGCGTTACTCATTTCCTTGTAGAAAACCTTCTCTTCTGTTCCCCAACTACCTTTACTAAAACCAAAGTCTAGGATTATAATAAAAAGATAGAGCTTTTTTTTTCTGACTGCAGAGTTAACAGGAAAATACTCTAACATCTGAAAATAAGCCTTGAAATTTATGTTTCCCCATTTGAATAAAACCATTGCCTGTAGCCAAATATAGTTCAAATAAGTGGTATATACTATTGAGTGGTTGCATTAATGATCATGATTTGGTGAACACACATCGTGTGCTACGTTTTGTGCAAAGAAGGTTATACGACTATAATCTCTCGCCTCAGGAACCCTAGGAGAAAAGTTTTAGTGTGCACGCTTTATAGTTGATCTTACTGAAACTCAGAGGGATGAAATAATTAACCTCAATCCACATGAGTAACCAATGTTAGTACCAGAATTCATACTCAGGTGTCCACTGCTGTACACTTGCAGCTACGCTTCATTGCCTTAGCTTCTAGAGTGAATCAGTGCCTGTGGACTAGTTTTGGAAGCTATTGTTACACAGAACATTGGTTCTAGGAGGGAGGTATGCCAGCAAAATAAAACAATGAAGTTAAACAAAAGTTTTGTGCATTACCCTGTCAGTCTTTGTTGAAAAACCTCAGTGTGTCAATATCTTTCTTTTAAAAGGAATATGCATTATGTTTGCACTGTGCTTTTTTCAGTTTAGATTCTAAAAGGACTCAGGGGAAAAATCAACTGCTTATTTTTTCCCTTTTAATATTAATTGTAGGGCATGTTCCCTAAGCTTATTTGCATTCTATCACCCAAATGGTAGTGATTGAGGTGAAAAGAGTATCACGCTAAAAATACACTACTATTTGTACAGTAAAGGTAGTTATAAAATTAAATATTTCAGTTGTTGTGTAATTGCAGAGCCAGGGTTAGGACAGGTGCGTGTGGGTCTGGGGGAGGAAGACGTGTACTCTAGGACCAGTGTTGTCTTTTTGTTTGTTTTGCCTTTGGCAAATGTGAAGGGTGATGTTAATATGATCCAGAAATTATGCTACATGGAAGTGGGTATCACTTGAAGGGTGTGTAGTATGTTCTGGGCAATTTATCTCCAGAACTGATTTGCAGTGTGCATCTTATGAGGGCTGAGATAAAAGAATGAAGCAGCTATGACTCGTTTTCAGGAGTACCAGAATTTGGGGGACTTACTCCCCACTTCTCCCTCATTTCGTGGCAGAGTGCAGTTTGCACTACACCTGTCTAAATCTGTGAGAGGTATCCTTTTTGCAGTCAGTACTGTGGGAAGCAGAGTTTTGAGTCAGGTAGAGGAAATAGGCGATAGGATTGCTGATTTTCAAGGGCATCTAGCACATGAAAATTTGCATTCGGTGATTCTCCTCACTCTCCCTAGTGTCTCAGAACAATCTGGAATTAGCAAGCCTTGACAAGAGCTAATGAGAATGAACAGACTCGCAGATTCCCCTTTTGCAGCAATTGGATTCAACCTTTTACAAGACAGGCAAATCAGCTCAAATAACCTCTTTTTAGAATGAATAAAATGATTTCCTAGCCTTGAGCAGTCGTGTACTAAGAAGCAAGTCGGATAAAGAAAGTGAGCTGTAATAATGACAATAATATCTAAGACCCAGCAAGTGCTTACTATTGTGCCAGGCAGATAGTCTTCACTTTACCCCTATGGCATGGATACCACCAACACCACCACCTTCGTCATTATCATCCTAGTTTTTTAAGTGAGGAAACTGAAATGCAGGGAGTTTACATTTTCTGCCTGTGTCCCACGTACCTGCTGCAACTATTGTACTTCTCTCTCCTCTGACAGGGTAAGAACTATAAAGTGCATCTTTGATTTCTGAGCTGCTTTGCTAAAATGCTCTCATCTTGAAACCTGCAGAAAAGCACATAGGTATAGTTCATCACATCTTGGGTACATTATACAGTGAGCTATTCTTTTGCACTTATGGCGGGTCAGTTGAAAAATAATGATGATGAGCCTGCTATGAGCTAGACGCTGGCATGTATGGCAAGAGATTGTACATCATGTTTGAGGTGAACCCTGGAGCCATGCTTCTGGAATTAGAATTCACTTCCTTGTTGAGACCCAGGAGTAGTAACTGAAGCTCATGTGCCTCAGTGTTCTCATCTAAAGTTGGAGCTAATAATACTTTCCTCATAGGGCCATTATGGAGCTTAACTGAGTTAATGAATGTAAATCAATTAAACTAGTGCCTGGCATAAAGTTAGAGCTCAATAACTTTTATTGTTATAGTTATTACCATCCTGTTTTCCAAGCTAAAAAGAAGAAAATGGTTTTGATGTAGTTTTAATAATCTAGATGGAGTGAGAAATGAATCACTCTGAATCTATACTTTTCATACAATTAGTTATGATATAAAAACATTAATAAAAATATCTACAAATTTTAGGCTTTCAGTTACCCTTTTATGTCTAAGAAATGCATGTACACTTTTTTAATTTCTTAATTTATTTGATTTAACTAATTAACTTATACAACTAATATGTATTATTTTATACTCGATGCTAGGAATGGTAAAAGAAAACCTCTTGCACACAATTATAGAATCCTTCTTCCATGAGAAGTTCCCCACTCTCTTTTGCTAGTTTTTTTTTTTTTTAAATAAAATATTAACATGAAGTTACAATTAGTGGTGAACTTGTCTATAAGTGATGCTGTAAAATAAAGGAAAAATGTTACCCCTATTGATTGAAATACAATTTATTCAATTTCTGCAATTAATTTGCTCAGGGTACAAAAATATCATCTAAAGTGATAATGTTGCTATATAACTTTAGGTATCCCAATTCTTGTTCATATTAAATGAATATAATTACTTACAATCAAATCGATTTATGCCTTTTAAATCACAATACATTTATAGTTCTATTCGGTGATGAATATTTGTCATGTGGAAAAATCAACATGTCAATGGTTAGCATTATAGATAGTGTTTCTGACACGAAATATTGATCTGTATTTAATATTTGAAATATTAATTACAACACACAACATATAATGAATTTTTATCCTTAAAAAGACCAAGGAATAATTGTTTCTCAAGTCAACTATCACTTTTTCTTTCCTTCTTTTTTTTTGCTTTACTTTTGTAGCTGAAAGACTTTTAGAGAGTTAAAAGTCTATATTTTCCAATTGTCCCAATTTTAAAGATGGTTAATTTAAAGTCTATAGGATAAATAAGTTCAACTTATTTTGCAATCTTGAAAGAGTCATACATTGGAAAGCTTAATGTACTTTACCTGTTTTTACTACTAGTCATCTTACTCAACAAGATCTCTGCTTTTTGAAATAGATGGCGATAAATATTTTATTCTGCTTTGCAATGCATTTGTTCTATGTTCTTTTATAGAAGGAGCCTATGTATAGGAGCCTAGACATTGTTTTTAAATATTAATATACAATTGACTTTGAAGTTAGTGTATAGCACTTTCTAAATTCTTAAATCAGTTTTTACCCCTATTCAAATTTTTGTTCCAAGATTTAAAATCATGACTCAGTGGAAGAGGAAGTGAACTATTGTTTTTCCAGAAATTAGAAATAGTGTGTAATATGAAGAACCGCTGGAATAAAGAATTCAATAGTAAGATGAACTTTCTGATAATTAAAGATCTCTCTTAGTATTCTAGCATTAGATATTGGATTTTCTTTCATTAACTTGTCACATAGCCCAAAATATTGTAGTTTATACACTGGTTGTAGAAATGCTCCAGATATTTATTTTAATGCAGTGTGATCCTATCCGATTTTTGTTTCTTTATATTTATAAATATATTATAAAACTGGTTTGCTATTCTCCACTATATATGTTCACATATTGGTTGTTATTAAAATGAGTTTGTAGATCAAATTGGGAGTAGTAAAATTTGGAAATATTGAGAATTTTTTGGTTGCTATTGAAATATTGTCTTTGTGGATATGGTGTTCCTCTCAAGTAAAAACTATCTTAAGGCCTCCCAGGTGGTGCAGCGGTCAGGCGCTGCGCTGTGAAGCTGTCGGCAGCAGCAACGCGAGTTCAATGCCCGGCTGCAGAGATTCCCACATGGTGCAGCAGACCTCTCCTGCCTCGCCCACTGCTCCCCTCAGCAGTGTATTTCCCTCGATCTGCCTGTTCTGCTCCCCACTCTGTCTCTGGTGAGCCCTCTCACCACCCCACACCTCTGGTCTGTACCCCAGCTTGTATACATGAATAAATGAATGAATGAATGAATGAATGAATGAATTTATTAATTAATAAACTACGTCACAGTGAGGTAATGACCATCTATAATGGGGATTAGTCAGGTAGAGATTGGGTGTTATAACTTTGGGATATAATGGTTAATTCTAGAGGTGGGCCTTTTATTCAACTATTTTTTTTTTTTATTTTAAAGATCTGTTTACTTATGCATACAAGAACTGGAGTGTAGGCCAGGTGTGGGGTGACAAGAAGATTCACCAGAGACAGAGCGGGGAGCAAAACAGGCAGATTGACTGAAATACACTGCTGAGAGGAGCAGCTGACAAGGCAGGAGAAGTCTGCTGCACCATATAGGAAGCTCCCTAGCCGGGGATCGAACTCTTGCTACCGTGGCTCTGGATAGTTTCACAGTGCTGCGACTTTATCACTTGCACCACCAGGGAGGCCCTGCTTCAACTATTTCTAAATTTTCTTACAAATCTAAGATTTTTTTTTTATTGTGTAAGTTCTTATCTTGCCTAAAATCATTTTACATGAAGAAATAATTGCAGAATGTAGTGGGTAAAAGCGTAAATTCTATGATCAAACAATTGGAATCTGATCCTTGCTGCCACCGACCATCTGAATGATCATAATGTACTTATTCAACTTTTTCATAGTTTCTATAGTTGCAAGAGAAGGAGGATTTCTAGTTAGGAGAGCAATGAATTTAGTGTATACATGTAAATATCTCACAGGTGTTCATAAAGTGAGTTGGGTTTGGATCTAGAGACCTGGGATATTGTATCTTTCCAAAGACATAGAAATGATTGAGAAATGAACTCTGGTTGGAACTAGGAAAACAACTATGATAATTCAATGTTTTGTTTCAATCTATAGATCATAGTGTCATTGGACAACATAGATGCATGTATGGTTTATCATAGCTAGAAACAAATATCTTTATGACAAATGTATGACAGTTAAGATATTTTTATCAACTGCATGCATAGGGATTTATGAGTGATTGCTTCCTTTCAGAGATAATTCCATAAACTATTTCCAGATCAATAGTTCTTTGCAAATGCTAGTGGTGATTAAATATCTAACTAAACACTATAAACAATATTATAATTTCCTGAAAATATGAAAATATAATCTCTCAGTTCATATTTACCACTCACTTCTAGCCAAATTCACTGAGAAGTAAGATTTTCTTGCACACTTGTAGGCACACATGTTTGTAGTAATGAATTAAATCTCTGGTGTTTCCTCTTCATGCACACATTCACATGCCTTTATGGAAGTCACTTTTTCCAAAAAGTACAGTGTATTAATCCTGAAATTGCACAAAACTAATCTTTCTTAAAATTTTGATCCTTAAATGAAAATCCTCCTGAATAGCATGCAGAACTAAGTTCCATAGAAGTATGCAGAGATCTTGAGTGACCTCAATCCATCTGTGGGGGGAGAAAGGCTCCATATATAATTTTGAGGACCCTTGCTTACTTTATCTCATCAAGAAACTTTTAGCTACCTCAGCGGTGGAAATAGATGTTTGTTTTAGCTGATACCTAATGCATTTAAGGAGAGAATACAAAACTGGTGAGCAATTTATTTAGAGGCAAAATGTTATTTTGAAAAATATTACTATTCCCAAATAGCATATACCCATACAAATACACACCGATACACATTTGGGGTCTTTGATTTATAATGAATCCTGGACCAGTGAGAAAAAAAAGATGAAATATAAAGTTGGGCAAGACTATTCTTTAAACTAATGTGCTTTAAAAATCAACATCCTCAGCATGCATAAGTCTAAACAATAGTCATCTACAATTATAGTTACCTGTCTTGATATTTCATCTCTCATGTCACATGCAAAAATTGATTCAAAATGAAATGGATATAAGGCCTGAAAGCATAGATTACACAGAAGAAAATATAGGCAAAATACTTGTTGCTATTGACTTCATTGATGTCTTTAAGGATTCAACTACAGCGGCTTGGGAAATAAATAATTAATTAATTAATTAAATTAAAATATCAATAAATGGGACTACAGCAAACAAAAATTTCTGCACACTGAAAGAAACTATAGTTAAAATGAGAACGCACCCTAGAAAATAGGAGGAAATATTTGCACATCGTACATCTAACAATAGACTCATACCCAAGATCTACAAAGTACTCATACAACTCAAACATCAAAAAATATCCAATCAAAAAATGAACAGAAGACATAAACAGACACATGACCAAAGAACTCATACAGATGGCCAACAGGCACATGAATAAATGTTCATCATCACTTATCACAGAAATGCAAATCAAAACCACAATGCGATACCACCTAACACCTGTGAGAATATTCTTTACCAAAAGTCCAGAAACAGGTGTTGGCAAGATTGTGGGGAAAAAAGAACCTTTCTATAATGTTGATGGGGATGTAAATCAGTCCAGTCCCTATAGAAAAGCATAGAATACCTTTCAGCTATGTTAAAAAAAAAAATAAGATGACATCTTGCCATTTGCAACAACACACATAGACGTGGAGGGGATTATGCTAAGCAAAATAAGTCAGAAAGAGAGTACAAGTACTGGACTGATTTCACTCTTGTATGGAATGTGAAGAAACAAAGCAAAGGGACAGAGAAAAACAAACCCTAAAATTATGACTGCAGAATTGAGGCTAATAGAAGGGGAAAGTGGGTGGGATAGGAAATAAGTGGGGAAATGGCACAATGGCCTATGGTGGAAGATTACTGGGGCTTTGTTTGTGGACATAGTGTGATAGCATATAGAGTATTCCTTCACTCCTAAGACCTACTAAGTGCTGTAAGTCAAAGTTACTTCAACACACACAATTTTTTTTCCTCAAACTTTATTGATTTGCCAATCATTACATAACTATATAACTAGGGGAGTATAACGTCATGCTTCCATTTCAATAAACATAATTCTTTAATAAAGAAAGAAAAACAATGAAAGGTTTTAATAAATAAAATGAAATCTGTGTCCTCTGGATTAAATTTCTTCTTTCTGTTACAGATAGTTTCAGAATTTCTTGGATAGGTTGGTTGGCACTATTGGCAAGTGAGCACATTTCTCTCTTTAAGTATATTTGTTAAATCATGGTAGGAGTTGCTACTTTTATGGCACCAGTTTATAGTATAAATTAAGCTATGAAAAATAGGAATCTTCTCAAGTTTTAGCTAGAATTTCCTTTTCTACATGATGTCATTAAATTCTATTTGTGTTTAGCAATGTACCTTGTATTGAGTTTATTGTGAATTAAAATATAATAGATCTGAAGATGCAATAAAGAGTTTTTGATGTGAATTTATATATACCTGGACAAATAAAAAAAACTATGAAACTCTTCCTTTTTGAAATGTGTATAATTTGTTTGCTATTTGGTCAACCACATGGATAACATCTGTATGGTGCCATTTTACTCTATTCTTGTGGTTGCAAATATTTCAACTGATAAAAATAACTAGCTTGCAAAATATTGTTTTGAAATCTGTCCCCTGCTGTCTTAGCCAAGAGTTTTGACATTTCACTATTAATGCTATTTGAAGCTTTCTGCATTTATGACTCAAAAGAATTTGAAAATAAAATTGTATTTAGATCTCTGAAGTTTTAGAACAATCATTTTGATGTGTAATTTCAGGGTCACAGATAGTATTTATGGTCTGTGTCATATATGCTTTATACTTCTGAAGTAATAAAAGAATTTGTACATTTACCACAAAATAAAGCAAAATTAATAATAATGAACATCAATATGGGACATCCTTGAATTTTTCAAAACTATGGGTATGAGCACTTTTTCTGAAAAAAAAGTCTTTATCTTTGAAAAAACATCATGATGTGTAGTAATAATTTTAATCAGAACTCATGACATGAACAACATATTGTTGGCATTTTCGTAAAATATGTCTTTTTTAGATTATGAACCTTAATTGTATTCACTGTATTTATAACCCTATATTTTTTTAACCCATAGCCTTGCAAGACATTTAAGCATTTGAGAATAACGTTTTTCAATGTGTTGACGATTAGTGTCACACTTTATATCCAACTTTTTAATGAAATATTTCAATAAATGTTAATGTTCACCTGGCTCAAGAGAGGGACAACATATAGTGTAAACATCCTTGAGATTAGCAGGAGACCTCACACTTCTCAGTAGAAACACTAACCCAAATAGGCACGAAATACTTTATAAGTATTTGTCCTAACAACTTGTAACATAGTTGAAAAGAATAGGCATAAATTGTAAGAAAAATATTTAATTGTATCCTTAAATAACCACAATCACTTATTAACCAGAAGCATGTGCCTATTGGGAACATACTCAATGCTTCTCAGACTTTAGAATCAGCTTGGATGCTGCCTGCTTTCTGGATGCTCTCTGATTTTTATCACATAAACCATTAAAAATCCAGCTTCACAAAGATAAACCATCAATAAAAGGAATGAAGTAAGGTCTAATGTTGAGACTTTGTTCTACCACTAGCTAATTATGTAGTATCAGCAAGTATCGATTAAGATGGTATTTCCTTTGAATTTTAAAGTAAGCTATGTCACTTTTGTCAGTTTAGCAGTTTGGAAACTGTGGAGATAAATTATTTTCTAAAATAGGCTTACTGTATTCTGGAGTTAACTATGTCAAATATTGGGCAATTCACTTAATTCCATAAGCCATATTTAGATATGTTTCCAAGTATGTGTGTATACATATTACATACAGATAAACAGACGTATGTGTGTCTTTTTCTGGGTATATATTTCTCCTCAGAAAGCTGTTATCATTGCTGCATTGTCTTTTGAGAAAGAATTGAGAAGATTAGTTTCCATCTCATTCTGTTTCCTTTTAGGTAAAAAACAAATCTGTACTATATACGTATTCATTCTTCTCTAGTTCTTGTGTTGTTTTTTTTTTTTATTATTCTGCATCTTTTAAAGAATCACACAGTATTGAGGCAAAGGTCCTTTTTCACTGATTCTGTCAAGTTCTTGATGCCTCTCTTTAACTGTTTTCCCAGATCAGAGGTAATGGTCCCATTTTTAAAATTTCTTTTTACTATTAATTCCTATTATGGGAACTCTCCAATGTAGTTTCCACGTATTTTGGTTGTATTTTCTCATAAATCGATTTGTTAGTCTAGTTTCCCAGTATTTGCTTTCTATTGATCCTTGAATCATATCCTAATTCCTTAATCGTATACTTTGAAAATTCCACAACTGCCAATAGCTGCCTCTATTATGGTCTCTGTAAATACATGAACATGCTTTCATTGATTAAAGATTCCTCCTAGCTGATGGGAATATTTTTGACTGTGGTTCCATTTTTATTTAGATTTTACTATTTAGGGTGTTTATTACATTTTCTTCTGCCTCTTCTAATACCTCTGTTTCACTAAGGAGCAATTCTTCTTAGCATTCCAATGATTCCCTTTGAACTGCTGAGAATTTTAAATTTACCTTGTGATTTTTCTGTCTATCCACTCTTACAGAAAGTGATTTAGGTTGTTCTTCAGCTATGAAATGGAATCTGTCAAGAATTGTTTAATGTCATGATTTCTGTCATTTTTTTTACAAATAAATGTAGAGGCTTAATATTAAGTTTTTGGCAAACTTCCTGATAGCCTGGATGGGGTCCAGTGATTTAAAGAGCTGGGGACAGGGTTACAGGCAGGGAAATATATTAATGGATATGGGAAATTACTTTCTTCCAGAAAAAAAAATCTTTTATATTTTTTAAAACTTGGGATTTTCAGTCTTGAATGCCTTGAGCCAGAAGGGCTTATTCTCTCTTGATGCCTAATAGAGACATTTAATTTGTAATGTTTCCTGGTTATCTTACTGTGCAGTTCTTACCACCTGTAGACTGTTGCCTAGACTGAGTGTAGACTTTGACTTGTGCTATTTCTTAGCTAAGGTCTCAAGAATTAGAGTACATGGGGCCTCCCTGGTAGCACAGCGGTTAAGCGCTGCGCTGTGGAGCTGTCGGCCAGGGTGTCTCGAGTTCGACGCCCAGACGCCCAGGCCCAGCCCGGGAGATTCCCGCATGGTGCAGCAGACCTCTCCTGCCTCACCCACTGTATTTCCAACTATCTGCCTGTTCTGCTCCCTACTCTGTCTCTGGTGATCCCTCTTGCCGCCCCACTCCTCTGGACTGTACCCCAGCTTGTTTGTATAAATAAATAAATCTTAAAAAAAAAAGAATTAGAGTACATGATTAAATCCTTTTCAGTAAGAGTATGTTTTTTTTCTTACTATGTTGATTGAGTCATTGTAAGAGAAATTTTACAGAGTTTATGATCTACTATGTCTCAAATGGAAGTTTAAATAATCATGTGAGCCTCAGGTGCTTTTATCAGTATACATATGTATACAGGACAATTTATGACTCTTTAACTTTATTAATTTGTCAGAACTCTCAAAATTTTTATCTCAAAACTTCTTGACAGCCCTTTTCTTTATACTGTTTCTACTACAGAATGAGTGGAACTTGAGCTTAGGCTGTCAAAAAATGGAAGGTTTTTATTTGTTTTTTGTCTTTTGTGTATGTTCTATTAGCAGCATTTATTGTTATTTGCAACAAATGTTTATCTTTAGAATGTAAGTAAAATATAAGTTGAACTTGTCATTAGTTTGTTGTAAATCTTCATTCCATACCCTGTTGCCTGACTATCCTGAATGGTCTACTGGATTTCCAAGCAAACAATATATATCTGCTTGACTTCATGCTTTCCTATTTCCTAAGTCCTCTGTGGGAAACACTGTTGGAAAGTGATTGTCATATGGTTTATAAAAATGACCATATGGAAATTCTGTGTTATGATTAGAGCAGATCTTTAAATCCATTTTGCAATCCCTTGGAAATCACCATCCACCCAGCAGAAGCCTTTTGCTGACATCAAATGTTTTCTGATAAAACCATTCACCTGAAACAAATGGAAGGATTTGATTACTAGGAACAGCAAGACCAATTCTGGCTAGACTTCTTGGATTTTATCATTGTTTAAATGAACAGAAAATGTGTACTCAATGAGGGTCTTCTTTTTGGTTGTCTCTTTTTCTAATGGAAAAAATAAAGAGGATGTTTTAACCACAAAGAGTCATTTGCAAACAATTTTAAATTATATTTAAACTTCATTTCTAAGACCCTTACTCAAACAACATCCACTAGGGTATGTTTTAATTAGTTAAGAATTTTTCTTCTTATGCGTAGTGCTTGTCTGAGGTTATTTTCTGATGGAAAAATCTCCTTAATATTGAATTGGGGTTTTGTGAGCAGACCTGGAGTCTGAGGACCCTGGGTGGGCTCTTTTTCCGTTCTTGTCTTTGGCAAGGAAATAATTCAATGTCGAGACCAGAGTTATAGAAAGTGAGAGATTTACTGATAGATAAGATTAAGGACAGTTATTGCTATGTAAGAAGAAAGATAGGAAAACTCTCTGTGTGGAGAGGGATCCTGAGTGGGTAGCCAGTGAAGTGGTGAGAAGTAGGTGCTTATATGGGTATAGTGTGGAAGGCATAGGGGGTTGGCTGTTGCGTGTCTCCATATTGTAACTTGCTGAATGGTTTGGCCTGCAGTGTCTCCTAGGCTACTAAGGCCCACTAGTTTGTGGGTTTCTCCTAAGCTACCCAGGCCTACTGAGTTTGCCCAGGTGCCCTGGCCTGCCTTTCCAAAACTAGCTTTGGTCTATTGTTTTAGCATTGTGTTGTTTAGCATTGTTGTTGTGTTGGTGTTCTGGACATGCCACTGATTACAAGGTTGGGGGAACCCTCCTGGCTCCAACCAATTCTTTCTCAATCAGGCTGATAAATGAACTTGGGGCTTGAGGCACCCTATTCCTAACTGACTGCCTATACCCATTTCCTAGTTTCCTCCTTCAGTATCATAGAATTGAAGTCTAACATTTTATATGTGAAGTTAAGCATATAAAGAGGAAGGGATTTCACTAAAAGCCTAAAAGTAAGAATCAGTCAAGAGGACACCTGACTGTGAGTGTTAGATCCCACTACCACCAGTTGGTGGGAGAGTCACTGCTGAATAGCTGAGACCACAATTGTTCATTTCTGTTTGGGGGCATAGGAGAGTTTTAGAGTAGCACACCAGGATCTGGTTTTCGTGTTTGCTGGACTCTGTGTGTGTGTGTGTGCCAGTGTGTATACATACATACATACATATATGTGTACATACACATGTATGTATGTATGTATGTATATATGTATGTATGCATGTGTGTATTTAGGATCTGAAATCCCTATGGCAATGGTAATACAATCATTAACAGATAAAATATAAAGATGCATATTAGAAACCAAGGTTAAACAAGATCAGTGGAAAAGAGCACAGACAAACCAGTCATAGAACCACAAGAGCACCACGGTTTTGACACAGGTGTTGTTTTGTGCATCTTGCAGTTAAGATATGTGAAACCAGTCACTTCTATTGTCAGAATTTTTCTAGGAGATGAGAATTAACATATAGTATCTCAGAAGAAGTAGGTACTTTCCTGACTAGTAATTAAAAAAAAAAACCCTTTCCCTTCCTTTTTGGGAAATTGGAACTGTTTTATGGAAAAGGCTTATGCTTTCCAGGCAAGGTATTCAGTATTCATCCTAACTCTGTGGGAAAGAAGAGAAAAAGGCCAATGGGTGATTAGTTATATAGAGATTCTGAGATTGATCAAAAACTTGAACATGGGGCCTCCCTGGTGGCACAGCAGTTAGGCACCGTGCTGTGGAGCTGTCGGCAGCGGCGATGCAAGTTCAATGCCCGGCCAGGGAGATTCCCACATGGCCTCGCCTGCTGCTCCTCTCAGCAGTGTGTTTCCGTCGATCTGCCTGTTCTGTTCCCACTCTGTCTCTGGTGAACCCTCTCGCTGCCCACGCCTCTGGTCTGTACCCCAGCCTGTATGCATAAATAAATCTTAAAAAAAAAAAACAAAAACTTAAACATGTTTTTCCATTTTGGCTGCTTGGGCAAGTTCTACCATTTACAGTGACGGGATACTAAAGTTGACCTGTTTGTGAACTTTATGATAGAGTGAAACAAACTAAGGATTTGTACTTGGGAAGTCAGTTGGGGATATGTGTTTGCTGCTGGAGGCTTGGGGGAAACAATACATGGTATATGGCTCACACAATGTTAAAATTTGTTAAAATTTAAAAAGTAAATTGAAAAGAATTATGTAACTCCTAATTATTATCATTTTAGGTATTAATGTTTTTTTTCAGAATATGAGCAAGTACTGTTCAAGTCATGTCTTTTATGAATATATTTATTGCCAACAATGGGTCTTTGCTGGTTTTTCTCCATTTGTTTTATTGGCTGCTTTCTATGGAAAATTGAGTCCTCATTACTATGAAATATATCATCTCTCAGCTAATGTTCTGTCTGCACTGTGTTTTTAAAGTTACCATCACAGTTGTATTTCTCAGAACAATATTACTACAACCTAAAGAGTTGATTTAAGTGAGTCGGAATAGCAAAATACAGCAGAACACATACTGAACTGGTTGGTGACATATATAGTAGTAACATACGACTGAAAGAATGGGTAACGTATGAGAAAGAAAGAAATCTCTATCCAATGTCTTTTATTAGATTGCCAAAACATCTTTTCTAGTTATTTCTGTTGTCAGCATATTTCTTAAAAATAAAGTTATAAATCTTAAGGGTTTTTGCGTATGATAGAGACGGATTTTAGAAAGGCCCAGACATGAATGTATTGTTATAGAATAATCTCAACTGAAAACTTGCTTTTTCTACTAATATGAACTTTCTTTATTCAATACATAATCTAAATACCAGCATATAATGAGAAATTATTCCTTTCTTTGCTTAGATTTTTCTTTCATGATGAAGGTTGTTTTATTGCTATGCATTACATTTGCCCTTTAAAGATAAAGGAAAAAAGGCTTATTGCTATGTTTTCTGAGAAAATAATGGCATAAAGGAATGATTCTCTTACTAAAATATCCTTGTGATTACCTCATCTATCACTATACTGAGTGACCTAATAACAATTTTTTCTTTCTATTAAAATGTTCTCACTACTTTCCATATTTTCCTTTAATGAGCATCAAAAACCTATTACTCTTCTTGCTTTAAAGACAAGTTGCTATTTCATGAAGTATTTTTGTTTCCTTAAATTGTTTTTGCACCGTTAGAAATTAGCTGAACTCTTCTTAGGTACATCCTCTATTTTAGTTTAAATAAAATCAACTAAAGGGAACCATTTACTAGGTGACTCTTGTTCAGAAAGTTTGCAAGAACATAGCAAAAAAAAAAAAAAAAGTCTTTTGTTCATAATGTTCTTCTTCCCTCTTACTAGAATTCCAAAATACCCATTGTTCTATTTCTTTCAGTGTGATATATGTTGAAACAGTACTATTCTGACTTTAAATCATTTTTTGTATATTTATAAATACTTTATACTCCAGTCAGGAATGTATATTGTATTTCCAAGTATTGTGAGTTTCATCAAGTATATGTCCTGTTGGACTATTCCATGTTTTAGCAAGTGTAAAAGCAGCAACAGTAGTCCCCTGTACCTGTGAGAGATGCATGCCTATACCCCAAGTAGATGTTTGAAACCACAAATAGTACTGAACCCTGTGTATGTATTGCGATTTCCCTATACATATATACCTATATATAAATTTTAATTTCTAAATTGGGTACAGTTGGAGATTAACAATGACTAATAAAACAGGAAGTCATAATCATCTGAAAATTTAAAAAAATATATGAATGTGGTAGCTCTCTCTCAGAATATTTTATCATACATAATATTTTATAACCTAGACTGAGTAATAGTAACTGAAACGATAGAAAGCAAACTGCAGATAAAGGGGGACTACTGCCATAGTACTGAAGGTTTACTACATACTAGACAGTGTGCTGAGAGCTATGCCTTTATATTTAATCCTTACACTGACTCTCAGTTAGGAGTCAGCCATTTTGTATCTATACAGTGAGAGCAACATGAATTATATAGTTTGCCTGCAGTCATAGATTGAATATCAGAATTCAATCTTAGCCCCACATGATAACAAAATTTGTGCTGTTCACTAGCATGCCCTTCTGCCTGCTGGTGAATCAATAGTGTGATTATAGCAATTTATTTATTTATTTTTAAAGATTTTATTTTATTTTATGCATATAAGCTGGGGTGCAGGCCAGAGGTGTGGGGTGGTGAGAGGGTTCACCAGAGACAGCATGGGGAGCAGAACAGGCCGATGGACTGAAATATACTGCTGAGGGGAGCAGCTGATGGACGAGGCAAGAAAGGTCTGTGGCGCCATGTGTGAACTCCCCAGCCGGGCATGGAACTTATGTCACAGCTGCTGACAGCTGCACAGTGCTACGCTTAACCCATTGCGCCACCAGGGTGGCCCCATCATAGTTTTTCTTTTTATTTGTTTGTTTGTTTGTTTATCTTTATTTGTGTCTTTTACATTACTGAATATTCCCCGTAGGTTTCTCACCACCAATTCACCCATGTACCGTCCTCATAGTAGTTTATTTTTTACTGAGCTTCAGAGATTCACACCAGGCCTGTTTTGAAGCAGTATGTAGCCAGGAAGGAAGCTCACAGAAAGTCAGACTTTGGGACACTTTCTGGGGCAACCTGAGGCTATTACCAGGTTACAGGCACAGAGGGGAGAGATCAGAACAGCGATGGCAATGAATGGAGTTGCAGTGAACAGGACCTTTCATTGCAGTGAACAGATCTCCCCACCTCTGGCATATAGAGAGATGAAGTTCTTGTAATAAATCCCCATAGTATTCCAAAAATTATCTGGAAACAATAATTAATATTCACTAACATTTTTCAGGTGTATCCAGATCTTATTATGATAATTAAAATATAAGGTTATTTTAAGGTAGTACTGAATTCAGAGTTTGTCTTTAAATATTTTCTCAGTTGATAGATGCTAAAATTACTATTTGATGGGTCTAATTAAAATTAGAATTTGATGGCCCTAATTAAAATTAGTATTTGATGGGCCTAATTAAAATCAGATCAGAATATATGTTAACATTAAAATGTGTTCTCATACTCCAGAATGTTTGGAGCCATAGGAATACTAGATTGAGGCAATAATGAACATTTACTGAACTGCACTGTTGTGCCAGTCACTCAAACAAGCACTTTTAAAGCACAATGTATTTAACTTCTTAACAATCCATGTGGTATGTTTTATACTATCCATTTTTAAAATATAGGAACTTGAGCCTATGTTTCCAGTGTCTCAATATTACCTATCATAAATAATGTGGAGATTAAAATGGATAATAAATTTAAATCATCACAGGCTGGGTTCAGTAATAGTGTTAACAGATGATTCTTAGTAGTTTTTGCATTGGTAGTGATTTTTAATTAGAGTTCATAGATGTCAAAATTCATAATTTGTAAAATGTATGGATAACATATAACTAAATACATTAATTTAGTTTCATGCAAAAAAACTAATAAATTATAATTTATTCAAAAAGGTTTATAAGAAAGTTAACAAAAGGTCATAAAGGGGATATCTTGCTATGTCTGAAGAGTAAATGGAATCTCATTAGATTTTAGGAAAAAATGATAAACTTGATTGAGCAGAATTTCATGCTTATGTTGTATGATATAGGTCATGCTCCAAGACCTAGGAGACACTCATTTATTCCCATCAGGCATCAGCTTCTCTTTTTTTTTTTAACTTTTGTTTGCTTGTGTGGAAGTGGGGACTATCAAAATTGAAGCCATGGAAACTAATGGTATAAAATTAAACTATAGTTCATGGGAAAACATTTCTGTATTAGATTAGTCAGCAATTAAAACTTTTATGAATCAGTATTAATCTGATTAAAATGTTTTTACTGTTTCATGGAAGGTGGATATTACAGTCACTAGCTAATGAGACATTCAAACATTTAAGAGTTATCATGAATAGAGGCTGAACAGAAAATAATATGGTTGTTGAACTGTATTTTTAAAATGATCCTTTAATAACCATATTCAGCCACTAATAATTACATGTAAAACTGTAGTCTCCACTTGTCCTTTTAATACTTTCTTTCCTACCTAGTTTTAAATACTTGTCTCAAGCCATAAAAAATTTTGAAAAAAAAATAAAAATCATTCTGAATTTAGAGTGAATGGACCTTTTAGTTTGAAACCTCTCAGAACTATCAGAACAGAGACTTAGTTTCCATTTGTCCTTTGCATCATGCTTTTATTATGCTTGGTGTTCAATAGAACTTGGAACAGGAGAGGGAGAGGAAGGAGGAAAATCTTTATGACCTAGAGTTAAGACTTCTTAGAGAGACAGCAGAATCACATCCAAAACAGAAAAAGTAAGTTGAATTTCACCAAAATAAAAATGGTTGCTCTGTGAATGACCTTGTTTAAAATCATACATAAAAGATAAGTCACTAATTGGGAGAAACTGTTTCCAATTTTTTATCCAGCAAAGACATATATCAATAATACATTAAAAACAAAGCATTCTCAACTCTCAACAATTAGAAAACAAATTATCCATTGAAAAACAGTTCAAAGACTTAGATATTTCACCAAAGAATATATGCAAATGGCTAACAGATACATGAAAGATGTTGAAAATCATAGCAATTTGGGACCTGGCTGCAATTTCCTTAAAGAGGTCAACACATTCTGTGGTCCATCCATGCCGATACTATTCAACAATAAAAAGGAACTTGATACATGCAGCAACTTGGAAGGATCTTAAAGGCATTACACTAAGTTAAAAAAAAAAAGCTAATAACAGAAAGTTGCATATTCTATAATCCTGAACATGACAGTTGTAGCGCTTGAGATCAGGTGGCCAGGGTAACTGGGAAAAAGACTGCGAAGGGGTAATACAAAGGAGTTCCTTCGGGTAATAGAACAGCTCCATGTACTGATTGTGGTTGTTGTTTTAGGAATCTGCTCAGCTTTAAAAATCTCATAAATTTTTACACAAATACATTTTGAAAAATGGGTGGATACAAAACTGTTAACATGTTTTTTCTTGAATCATGACTGAGTTTATTGTTTTTGTTATATTTTTGGTAATTTTTCTATTTTTCAGCTTAAGTGTTAGCATGTATTTTTTTTTTCTATAATTGAAAATTTCATTGTCTAAGTCTTTTCAAGGGAAAAAAAAGAACGTGTTCTTCAATTTGGTGTAAGATTACAATTAAGGAAACCCCACAGCCATGTGCCAACCAGGACAGAAGTTCATGACCAAGCACATTTTTTTCTGGAATATCAGTTTTACTTGAAACTTTGGGGTATTAGGACTGGAGAGGAAGTTTATGTCCACATTAAACAAGCATGAATATTTTGTGTAGTAAAATATAAAATTCATGTATATTTTTGACACATAACAGATTATTATAAAGAATTGCCTTGAAGTACATGCCTTTAGGGTTACATCTCTAGGTCCCAAGGATTTTTGTTCACTCATTTCTGTGCTCATTCTTTGCTTAAATTAGAAAATGTGGGAAAGAAATCATTCCTTTAGCATGGATATGCACCAAACTTAACAATGTCTTAAGTGCTACAATTCTGTAGTTTCTATCTGCCATTGGGCATGTATTGGGAGTGTGATGCCAGCTCACTTCCTAGAATTCTTATAAGTCCTCTGCCTCACAAGTCCTAGAGCATCTTCAGCAGTAGGGCAGTTAGTAGATACCTAGAGAAAGAAGAGGATGATAACAATTATGATAATTGTAGTGGTTATGAAGTTCATTCCACCAACATAGAGGTAAGGGAGATGATTTTCCTTTATCTCTAAACTAACTTCTACTCTTGGCATTCATCTCCCTGGGTCGTCATGAAATTTGGCTCAGTTATTCCTGAGCTTCTCCCACCAACCCCACATCATCTTTACTGTCTCTGAGTCTGAATTCTAGTGTGTTTTCTTTCTTTCTTTCTTTCTTTTTCTTTCTTTCTTTCTTTCTTTCTTTCTTTCTTTCTTTCTTTCTTTCTTTCTTTCTTTCTTTCTTTCTTTCTTTCTTTCTTTCTTTCTTTCTCTTTCTTTCTTTCTTTCTTTCTTTCTTTCTTTCTTTCTTTCTCTCTCTCTCTCTCTCTCTCTCTCTCTCTCTCTCGCCCCCCCCCTCTCCCTCTCCCTAAATTACTCTGAACAGTATTGCAAACCATTATTGTGTGTGTCTCTCTCTCTGTCTCTCTGTCTCTCTCTCTCTCTTTCCATATAAGAACTGGGGTGTAGGCCAGAGATGCAGGGGTGAGAGGATTCACCAGGGAGAGGCACAGTTGGATTTACTACAATACACTGCTAAGGGGAGCAGAGGGCAAGACAGGAGAGGTGTGCTGCACCACATGTGGTTTAGCTCCCTGACTGGGATGGAACATCAGGCCTTACAAGTGATAGCGCTAAGACTTAACCCCTCATGCCAAAACCTTAAGGAGATCCTCCTTTATTATTATTAGTTTTCTGATGCTCACTGTCCTCAAATCCTTAGTATCCTTTGAGGTTCATAGTTGTGGTGCTCCAGTGCCTACCTTAGTGTCCAAAGAGCAAGTTCAGCTTCTTGGACACACTGCTCAATTCCCTTTGAGATTTACCACATTTTGATGCTTTCAAGAATGGCACATAAGACTCCACAGACAGTTCTCATTCAAATTAGGCACTTCCCAACCTCATCAGAAGTCCATTTCCAAAGAAAAATACATAAAATATACTATATACCAAGCATTATTCTCAGTGCCTTGTCACTATTGTCTTCACAAAACCTATGTGATCCATACTATTATTTTCCCCTTTATTATATGAGAAAACGTGACAAAGTTCAAGTATAAATTATAAATTGACTTAAATTATTTCATTAAACTATGTCATTTGAATATTTTTTCAAATTGCATTCCTTAACTACTCCCCAGTTGATAACTGTACATTGTAGTTAATTGAATAGTACTGATACTTGATTTTACTCACTAATTTTCCATCAGTAGAAATATGGGTTGTGAAAATAGAGGTTGCTCACTCATGCTACATTTATACTTAAGTATCCTGTTTTTCTAAAAGAACCCGATGCTCTCAGGTGACTCTCTTCTTATACCCTATTAACTTGCTTGCAGTACTTAACATATGTGTTCACAACATTGCCTATCTGAGGAGCTACTTTCTGTTCCGTTAGTTATCAGGACAGTATTGCTGCTTTTGCAAAGCAGCAAATCCTGCAGCCTAAAGGGGAGATATAAGCCTATAATCATATCTTCAAATGTCCACATTTGAAATATAAATCAAGATTAGACAAATTCTTGATAATTTTGTTAATGTTACTATGCTCTAATATTACAGTTCCCTTTCTTTTATAAAACACTGAGCTGACAAAATTATATAATAAGGTCATTTGTAAGGACTATTTTCATTTCCTTTGCACTTTTCAAATGGATATAATGTTGGGTTTAATGCACTGAGAGGATATCTGCTCATGTACACTTTTTAAGTAATTTGGAGCCAGAATAGTACTCTTAGTATTCATGTGAGTTTTAAAGAAATATGTATGCATAAACCAAAGGATATGACAAGGTCTTGACATTATTACACTTTGAAAGTTCATTAACAATATCCTCAGAGTAGATCATAGTCTTAATATGCACTTCAGAACTGTCGTATTTTCAATTTAGCTTAATTTTCTGAATAGTAATGTATATTTTTCATTTGATGTACTTCGAAAACTTAAGAGTGGGTTAGCCTTCGATTAGTAGTGCTCTGATCATTCCATCAAGCTATGTTAAGGCTTTACTTTGCCAGACAGCTATTCTAAATGTCTTAGTATTTTACATTTGAATATACTTTACCTCACACCAAGATTAACTTTACACAAAACTGCCCCTTGAAGTCCTCCCACCTGTCCTTGTAGAATTGCTGATTGACCTAGATTACCCTTCTTGAAAGGTCTCTTTCTTTTAAAGAAAGTTTGCTGCAGCTGTAGTTATTTTCTATGGAATCAAGTGTTCTTCCTGTTTAATCACCTAGGATCCAAAATATAAGCATTTGCCGTCAATTGTTAAAACACAAAGACACGGGCATGATATTTGCCTACCTTAATCACTCTTCTTTTTCTGTGACTCATGATTTGTCAGAAAGCTCATATTGTGGTGTTTCCTGTACACAGGCATCCCTCTGCTTTCCACTGACTGATTTTTGAGAGACCAGCTGGATTCTGATCAGTAAAATTGCACAAATTAAAGATAAATATCTCTGAATCATAATGCTAGTGAAAAGACTGAGGGGTACCATGGGACCCTAAAACCTGTGTGCTCTAAAATGGGTTCTGCCCTTCGCTGCCTAAAGACAAAGCATACTCTAAATGTGAAAGATCTTTAATACTCTTAGTGTGCAAGAGAGAAGAAAGTATAATAGCTTCCCAATGAAACACCCAAAGTTACCCATCCCTCATGGGTAAAGGCCTAGCCAAACCAGATTGGCCCAAAGGAGGGTCAGTGAGGCCCCAAAGCCTGCCACAAGTATAAAGAACCTTCTGCCAGGGAACCATAAGAAAGGGGTGAAAGGAGCCAGGCAAGTCTGGGACGAAAAGAGCAAAATCAAAGCAATGACAGCTGCTGTTGTCAGCCTCTCTACAAGTCTCTCATCCACAACTCATTCAAGTATCTCAACATGTCTCAACTGCATGTGTCTCCTTCTGTGTCCCCCAAGTCCCTGGTGCAAGTCCAAAGCTGAGAAGCAAGCAGGATTTCTTCTTCACATGTTTCTCTGCTCCTTGTGCCTCCTCCTGTCCTCTCCTTTATCTCCTCCAATCCTCTTCTCCAAATCTCTTCCTCCCCACTCAGCTCCACCCTTAATTAGGTGGGGCAGGGAACAATGAACCTCCCCTTTTATTGGGATTACACTCTATGTAACAAGAGGTTCTAGAGCCAACACCTGCCCCCAGGCTAAACTGTGCCTTTGCCATTTACTTCCTAATAAATTTACTTGAGCTGGATAGAGTTTTTAGAAAATTCCCTTAGAAAATTATGTAGTCGTAGGTATTACTCAACATGATCAAATTCCTTACAACAAAATAAGACTCCTGCATTCATCAAAATCCATTCATTTCCTTTCACTTTATTCTCTTTTGATGGAGAAACCAAGAACATGTCTCTGTCCTAAGATTGTCTATTACTAAACCTTTTCTCCTTTTCTTATAATACTTACTTTTTATTCCATTCCAACAGGACCACCTTAGTGCCATAGTACAATCACTTGAAAAGTGCCCTTATAAGATATTTCTACCACTGAATGTGTTCTATTTTCACCTCCAAAGACCCCAGATGTGAGTATCCAACCAAGTAAGGTTTGAAAAGGAAGCATCAACTTAATTGACTTCAACTTAAAACTCTAACCCCAAGCCAGTACCAATATACTGGCAGGTCCTTAAAGCTCTATATCAATGTTTCTTTATTAACATATTTCCTTATTAACTAACAAAATAGTTTACATGCCTCACTATTTTATAAAATGTAAGACTTTATTAACATTCCTGAAACAAATTGGTCGGTATTTTTTTATGATTTATTTTTATCTATTTATGAGCTAGGCCTAGTGATTGAAAGGCACAGAAGACACACAGATTCCAGGGCAGGACCACAGTGTAGTGAGAGTAACATGTCACCTGATCCACAAAGTTTAAAGAAGAATTTACCTAAGTCCTAGCCCTATATCAGAGAGTTACAAAAGGAAAATCTGTTTTCTTATGTTTAACTTTTTTTTTTTAAAGATTTGTTTATTTATGCATACAAGCTGCGGTACAGGCCAGAGATGTGTGGTGGCGAGAGGGCTCACCAGAGACCAAGTGGGAACAGCACAGGCAGAATGACAGAAATACACTACTGAGGAGAGCTGTGGGCGAGGCAGGAGAGGTCTGCTGCGCCATGTGGGAATCTCCCCAGCTGGGCATCGAACTTGCGTCGCTGTTGCCTACAGCTCCACAACGCAGCATTTAACTGCTGTGCCACCAGGGAGGCCCTTCTTACGTTTAACTTTAATGTTAAAATTAATGTTACCAAATTAGTGTCCTATTGAGCCCTGTACCTGGAGGTGTTAATGTGTATACTTTTGCAACAGTGTGATTGTCAAAATATGATTAAAATGAATATGAAGTCCCTTAGACACTTAAGTTCACATTGACAAATACAGACACTGAAAACACCACAGTCATAAGATCTGTTGAATCTTATGTAGCCTAATAGCTTTCATTTTGATTTCTCAACCTTTTAATCTTGTCCTATAAGTGTAAATATTGACACTGAAAACCTGACCTGAGCTAAAGAAGAGGTAGTTCCTCAGACAGTGTAGCTTCACATACTGTATTATTTTAAAGTCAAGGAAGAACTAGATTATTCGGTCCGTTATGTAATGAGGGACTTACTTTTAAGATTTATTTCATAAACCTTTATGGAAGACTTAAACTTACAATATTTCTTTTAGTTGATGTGCTATGATTCTAAAAAGTCATCACATTTGGTGATTTCTTAAATTTTAAGAGCTATTTTATCGATGATAAAACACACATTATGGTAATAATCACTAAGTGTTGGGATCGTTTATGATTCCTTCCATAAAAGAATCCTTCTAAAAATGAGTAACATCATGGCAGTATACTCAATAGTTATCTAAGAGTTGCTTACTTTTGTCTGGACTCTGTACTTTTATCATATTCGAGAGCCAAAAATACAAAATTTCATTCTACAGTGTTGAATGTTAGAACACTTTAATAGATGGTATTTCACTACTTTGATGAAATAACTGCATAGCAGTCTGAAATACTTGCCATTGCTCTTACTCTTCTGTTTGCAAGGCATTCTGGGCTTGCCCCCTGTGACAAAGAAGAAGAAACTCTTTACTTACCCCTGGGGCCAGACAGTTTTTGTGAGGTAGTGGGAAGGCAAAGATGACAGAAGAATAATAGCTTAAGTCATGTGCAGGGGATAGTAAGAGAAAGAGTACCCTAAAAAGAGATTAAGGCAAGACTAGGAGACTACCATATCTGGGTGATCCTTGCATATTTTGTCTCAATTTTTGAATGTGGCAGAAGTGAATTATGAGAGCTCATACTTAAAACTTATCTAAGTTATTTTTCTCTCAATTCGCTCTCAATAGTATAATGATTAGTTAAATTTTGAATACCATATGTCTTTGAAGGGGAACGTGGGAAAAGTGCACCACAAAGCACTCAGCATAAAAGAGGACTAAGAGATGCTGTAAAATCGGGCTTGTCTTTGTATGTCTGTCTGCCAACCACATTGAAAGAAGAGGGAAGATAATCAGCAATTTAGCATGATAGATCCTATTTGGGGTTAATTATCTGTTTCAGAGCCATTATTTATTCATCCAATTATTCACTCATTTATTTTTTTATTCCTTTAATAAAATTTTAGTGAGAACCTGTAATGTACCAAGACATCCATAGAGACTTGGGATATAGAGTTAAAAAAAAAGATACAGATTACCTAATAATAATATATCACCACTGACTCATCAGTGGTTACAAATGAAGCATACTAATATGTGATGTTATTAATAAGGAAAACTTGCTAATGGGTGGTGAGGGGGTATTTGGAAATTCACTGAACGTTCTGTTCAATTTTTCTGTGAAACTGAAACTATTATTTCTTAGTCTTCTGAGGCTGCCATAACACAATACTACAGAGCAGTGGCTTAAACAAAAGAAATGCATTTCTCACAACTCTGAGATTGGGAAGTCCAAGATCAAGCAAGATCAAGGTGCTGGCAAAGTAGATTTCATGCTGAAACCCCTTCTCTTGTCTTGTTGGTGGCTGTCATTTCACTGTGTGCTCATGTCACTTCTTTGTGTATGTGGAGAGAGAGAGCAATCTCATTTTATTAGGGCACTAATTTCATCAGGCTGGCTCCACACTCATGACCTTGCCTCACCCTAATTACCTTGCTAATTCCCAAATGTTCACATTCCAAATACCATCACATGGAGAGTTAGGACTTCAATATATGAATTTGATCTCAGGGAAAGGGACAGAATTAAGTCCGTAGCATGCTGAAAATGTAAAGTTTATTTAAAATAAATATAAAATTTTAAAAATATGACCATCTAGTGGAAGAGCTTAGTATTAATACGTAACAGAAGTGCTTTGTTGGAGCTATACACAAGGAGTTAGAGGATAACACATGAGGGCTATCTAATTCTAGAAAAAGGTCATGTCTCTGTGAAGTCTTGAAGGACAAGCTCAGTGTAAACCAAAGAATATGGGGCATGTACTCGTGGCAGGGTAAATGGAAGAGAAAAGAAGAAGGTAGTGGAGATAGAAAGAGAGACTGGGAAGTGCAATGGGACAGAGACTCTGTGTGTCTGCTGGATATACTGGCTTCAACCCAAGCTCTCATTTAAATATGTTTGAACAAAGGTATTTTACAAGGATTTAATCAGCATGCTGTTTTAGGACTAGATAAGAAGAAAAACCTTTTCAGAAGTACCAAAAATAAGGAGTTGACTGAAAAACCAGAATGGCATGTGCCCCGACCTCATACTCATGCCCTCAATTCTGAGCCCAGTGAAAAGGTGGAGGTTCATTAAAAAGGAAGGGTCTTTTTGAGATATAGGAGGTTAAGGAACTCTGCTTTGTGTTTTGGGGAAGAATTGGGACAAGAGGAAGATAGCGTTATTCTCCCCACTTTTGGACAGAACTTAAATCACCTAAATATAAATTAAACTACAGGGAAATCATACCCTTCGGTAACTGGGGACGGGGCTTAAGATTTAGGAATCCTTGATATGTTTAGCCAGTGGCTGGAGTAAAGGAATATTGGAAAATATTCATGAGCATAGTGAGACACCAAGTAAATATTGGGGAGTGATTTTGTTAAGGATTAAATCTAGTATTAAAAGGATGAATGAGAGCCTGAGAGTTTGGAGTTGAGGCCATAAATTATATTCCATTAATGTTCAACAACTGGGCAAATAAGGCTACCTAAATCAACAAAGTTAGGGACTTTCCTTATTCTATTTTGTCAAATGGCACCAGTATTAATCCCAGTGGAATGTTATTCACCATTTGTTATAGTCCAACAGATCTTTGTAACCTTTCTATCACTTAAGTCACCTAATCAATATTTGGTATTTAGATAATATTCTTAGCTTACTATAAAAAAATCAGTTGACAGAATCCTACAACTTATTTTGTTCAGATGGATTATATATATGGTGTTCTTTTCCATGGACATTACATTGCTTCATTAATAAGGAAATTAAAGTGATCTGGCATAATATGATTCTCTTAATGTGCTTTAGTGCCTAAATGTTCTTAATGATTTGTTTTAATGTCAGTCCCAAGACTGACAAATTAAGGTTAGCATTCTAGATTATTGTTGTCGTTATGTTTCCCCTGCCCCCATTTTCAAAGATGGATTTTTGTCCTTTCTAATCTCTCTCGAAATTCCTCCTGCTTCTCATGGTTCTCAAAATAATAGCCCACTCCTCAGTGAAAAGAATCACATTTTGCACAAGGATTCAGAAGACCTATGTTTGTTTGTGAAAGTATCTCATATGTACATTTTCTATTTATATAGTTTTTGCCCTTGCTTCACAACTGATTCTGATCTAGTTGTGAGGGTACATTGGACTTTTCCATAATGACTGGCATAAGTAAAAGCACCATAGTCTTTACCTTTCTTGACACTATATTGTTAAATATCCATTCTTTACCTATTAAAAGTTCAGTAACCTTTTTCTTCAAATTTTCCTCATCATACTTACCTGAGCGAGACCTTTTGTCTTGTTCCCATTATACATTCTGTCTTTCCTCTGTATTCTCTATATGGTTCTGCTCTTTTTCCAAGATTCTCCACTGAGATTCCTTTTTCTTCACATTTGTTGTTCTCCTGGTAAGAGTCTTTAGATGCCCATACCCACAGAGTCAGAGGTTCAAAGGAATATCTGTGCCTTAACTGTTGAGAGTGTATGTTGTTAATTTCTATTTACAAACGATTTCTTCATTGCCTTTGTGGCTTTGTAAGAACAGCTTCCAGTACATTTTATCAGGTGGAAATAAATTTAAACAATTGTTTTAAAGTACTGCAAAGCCCATACCTGTGTAAATTGTTGTAGACTAACAACAAAGTTGACAAAAGGAAGAGTGCTTCACTTCAATTGTTTTTGAAATCAAACAGAATTCTGGGAGAAAATTTGCCAGTTTGACTATAAAAGTAATTATGACCTATAGTTATTCATCTCTGAAACAAAGAATCCCCTGTACTCAGGATCTTCCCCTAAGGAAAAAGTAGAGTCAGACTAAGCATGTAAGGAAGCAGAATAGAGAGATTTTCTACCTAAACTCACAATATAAGCTTGAAAAAGCATTCCTGCTGAGCGTAGGGCCTTCCTCATGTCTGGGAGAACGGCAGAGCCTGAAGGTCCTGAGCTTTCTTCCTTACTACTCATTCAACACGTGGGAATGGAGTCAACAGGCTATAGATATGAAGTGTCAAAATGAAGTCTTTATCCTTCCCCTAGTGCCTTTCTCAGTGATGCCATCGTGTGCTCATAACTGAGCCATGCAAACTACATGCTACATGCCACATTTATTAAACATGTTATATATTGTCCAAATTCTCTTGTGACTTGGATCTGCAAGGACTACTGAACCTTCTTAGCATTTTTAGACCATGGAGGCTAAGTTTAGAATTAGAAATGATATATCTTATTTAATCAATTATTTTAAGAATATTATCAAGTGTGTATCAATACTATGTGTTAGTGTGCTAGATTCTGGAGATTGAAAAAATAATGAACGATTTAAATATGGATAATCTCTAACATTATCAAAATGGCAATCCTACCAAAAGCAATTTACAGATTCAATGCTATTCCAATAAAAATCTCAATGACATTCTTCAAAGAAATAGATCGACTACTGATGAAATTCATATGGAACCACAAAAAACCTCGCATAGCTAAAGCCCTCCTAACTAAAAAGAAAGAAAATGGAGGAATTTCACTCCCTGATTTCAAA
>PVIJ01008890.1:0-34493 GCA_004024925.1 Scalopus aquaticus
GGGGGAAGGTCCGGGAGGAAGAAGATTTGGGGTGTAGGCCAGAGGTTGGAGGGGAATAAGCAGATTCCCCAGAGACAGAGCAGGGAGCAGAACAGGCGGATCTACTGAAATCCACTGCTGAGGGGAGCAGCGGGGAGATAGAAGGGGTCTGCTGTGCCATGTGGGTTAGCTCCCTGGCCGGGGATAGAACTCAGGCCACAGAGGTGAAAGCTCAGATTTAACCCCCAGGCCACCAGGGAGGCCCCTGGGAGATTTCTTTTTAAGAAGTAATCCAATAAATCAGTGAAGCTGAGGAAGAAATTAAGAACAGTGCCATTTTGAGACCCCTAGGCTCAAATGCCAGTCTGGAGGCCAAGCACCCCCAAAATAGAGACAAGCAGATTTCATGGGCCTCTTCTTGGAAGGACAAAACTAAAATTAATCGAACTAGTGTCTGATTAAGACTGGAAGTGTTTAACAATTTTAAAGAAATACAAAGGACAAGGGAACGTGTGAACTGAAAATCTTGGGGTGGGGCTGCGATTGGGGAGACCGCTCATGGGAACCCTGTGTGAGCTTGGTCATCAACAGCCACGAGGATGGGTATGAAACAAACACAATGTTCTGGAAGCAGACAGATCAAAAGATCCTTAAGACAGATTCAGGAAGGCACATCAACCATCGCAGTACGCGAGGCTTGTTTGGGTCCTGGCCAGATAAACTATTAAAAGATGCCACGAGGGAATTGGGTGCTTAAACAGTGAATGAGTAATAGGAGATATTAAAGCATCGCTGTTGATGTTTAGCAGGCAATATAGTACATTAGAAAAAGACTTCTAACATGTGTGAGGTATTTTCACCCCTGAAGTTAGCTATTATCAAAAATAAAAACAATATAAATGGCACATGTTGGTGGAGGTATGCAGAAACCAGAACCCTTCTGCACTGCTGGTGGGAGACTGAAATGGTGCATTATCCCAAACAATAGGAGGGTCCTCAAAATATTAAAAACTGAATTAGCATTTGATTCCGCAATACCATCTATGGGTAAATATCCAAAAACTTTGGAATCACAATCTCCAAGATGCCCGTGTGCCTATGTTCACGACGGTGTGCCTCCCAACAACCAAGCTATGGAAACAAGATAAATACCCACCAATGGGTAAAGAAGATATGGTTTGACACACCACGGAATACTACTCAGCCCTAAAAAGTAGCAGATGCTGCTTTATGTGACAACATGGATGGACCAAGATGACATCATGCTAAGTGAAATGAGTCAAGCAGAGGCCTGCCCCGGGCCACTTACAGAAGTATCCAGAACTGTCTGGCTCACAAGTCAGAGAGCGGAGTGGAGCTGCCAGGGGCTGAGGGCCAGTTGAGGCCACCCAGGGACTGCAAAGTTTCATGTCAGCAGACGAGGATACCCTGGATATCTGCTAGAACATCAACCTGGTAATAAGACCAGACACACATTTCTGGAGGAAGACAAACCCCATGAACGCACAAAGCAGAACAGAATCCATCGCTTAGATAATCAGAACAAAACAGTGGTTCAGAGGGAAAAGGGAGGGGTGGGGGGAACCTGGAGAGGGGCCAGCTGTGTGGGGGGCGCTGGACACTGCCCGTCAGGCAGGGCCACAGTCTGCATGTACGATGTGGACGTAGGATGCTGGCCACCTGCAGCCTGCATTACGCGTTAAACCAAGTCACGGCAACAAAAACATCAAGGGGGCTGATCTCTTGTTCTTACCACAATGAAAATTATAAGTTAAGAGTGAGAGAAGACTTCTCATCCCGTACAGGTGCCCACAACACATTTACGGAGACCATAGTGGGCTGTCTGGCAGTGGCTTCCCAGTGGCCTGAGACCCAGGGGAGCATCGATGCAGCCCCCTCAGCCACACCGTCAAGATGGGGGGGTTGCCCGTGGGGCCGCTCTTTTGCTATCCTCGCTACCTTTGTAGATGTCC
Organism: Scalopus aquaticus; assembly: GCA_004024925.1. Lineage (NCBI taxonomy): Eukaryota > Metazoa > Chordata > Mammalia > Eulipotyphla > Talpidae > Scalopus > Scalopus aquaticus. Next base: position 1,953 of record PVIJ01008890.1, read on the forward strand.
TAAGTTTCTTTTTTTCAAGATTTATTTATTTATGAATATAAGAGCTGGGGTATAGGCCAGAGGTGTGGGTGGGTGGGGGGTGGTAAGAGGACTCACCAGAGACAGTGGGGAGCAGAACAGGCTGGTCGACTGAAGTACACTGCTGAGGGGAGCAGCGGGGTCTGCTGCGCCCTGTGGGTCAGCTCCCTGGCCAGGGATCGAACTCCTGCTACAGTGGCTGCGGATAGCTTCATAATGCTGAAACTTAACCCCTGCGCCCCCAGGGAGGCCCTATGCCCTAAGTTTTGCCAAACAAGTTTCTTTAGCAAGCTGAAGAGAATGCAAAGTGACATGAGCATCCGCTGCTCTGGCCCCCCAAGGCTGGCCCCATCCGCTCGATGCCATAGCATGGTGTCCAAATACGGCGGACTCTACCTTTGCCAAGACAGCCATTTCCAGCCGGCCTCGAAACCATCTCAGACTGAGTCTCGAGAGAAACAAGGCAGGCCTTTAAAGCACATGCATTAATTATCAGTCAGAAAGAACGAGAACCCCATCGACCTCTTATATGTATTAGGACCCGAGAGCTGTTGCCACTATCCCTCTCAACTTCGGAAAGGTCACGGGGATGTAATGAATGGTACGTGTCACGGAAGTTCACAGTATATTAAAAGCGGAGTGAATTTTACGAGTTTACTGCAAATAAAATTTCCTGCAGGGAATTTATTAAGCCCAAGCAAGGTTACAGAGTTATTTGTGGTGTTTTAATGCTGCCTTTATTAATAATAACCTTTGCAGGATGCCTCATTTGAGAGCACATACTTTAATCCAGAAATATGTGTCCAGTCTTATTACCAGGAACATTAAATAACGAAGTTTCAGGGGCAGGACAGAAAGCACAATTTGGTAGCTTACCAGTATCCTGGCCAGTGTGAGACATTCTTAAAGGGAAACACCCACCAGACTGAGCGCTGCCGAGAAACCCAAGGGGCTGGAAGGACATTTCACTCCGAGTGAGACTTTGTACTTCCACGGCTGTTCCCCAGAGATGAGTTTCCCAGAGACCCAGGCCTGGGCGAGGAAAATGAGGACCTGGCCGCTTCCGTGCCCCCAGGGCTGAATTGGGTTTAAAGGTCTGGGCAATAAAGACAGAGATCAGAATTCAAATCCCAGCTCAGCTAAGTTTAGCTGCCTGACCTTGGCCAAGGAGCTTCTGTGAGCCAACTTCCCCGGTGTCAAATGAAAATAATAATACTGATCCCAGGAAGCTGATCTAAAGATTAAACTGGATTCTGGGTGGCATCTGGGTGGTAAAATTCCTGGCACAGAGGAAGCATCATGGCAGTGGCTATATCTATTTTAAATCAAAACTATTTTTAAATCCTGCAAGACCTGGGCTCTTGTCTCTGGGCTGCATCTTCTTCTCCCTGCTAGGGGACAGTTGCCCCACCGGGGCAGGAAAGGGGGCCCAGAGCTCCCAGCCCTGAGTGCAACATTTACTTTTACTGTGAAACCCCAGGATGAAGGCTTCACCAGGGCGTTTCCTCGGCCAGGTAGGAGCCTTCTCCCCGTGGGTGTCACGGCGTTAAATGAGATAATGGAGACAAAATACCTGAGACCAAGTGAATGCAGCAGCGCCAGTGCGTGAAGCTCAATCAGCCCCCAGGCGTCCATGCTCCAGGGAGGGATTCCTCCCGACAGCAGCCCACAGCCGTCTGCGAGCCAGGCAGCCCTCACGCCCCTTCCTCTCTCTGCGCTCTCCCCTGCTGCTGGTTCTGCCCTGGGGAGGGTGGAGGTGCCCAGGATTTTCAGGCCCATCCCCCCAAATCCTGGAGTTTGCTATCGCATCCATCATGCGGCCTCTGGCCTCTTTCCTCAGGAACACAACTCACAGGGCCGAGCTCCTCAGAGAAACGTCATCCTTCATCCTCCAGCAAGAAGGTCCATGGGACAAGGAGCATCTCTCCCCCTACCTGAGGCATGGCGGGAGCGCGCCTGGGCCTTGGGCAGGGCTGGGCAACCTCTTCCTCCATGTTTGTGTGGGGTCGGTCAAAGCACGTGGGCTGATACAAAGAAACGCTGGAGTACAGATGGAGGGGTGCCCCGGCACCCCCAAATTTGCACGCTCTAATAGGGTTCTGCCATCCACGCATGTAAAGACAAAGCAAATGTAGCATCAAAGAACATTAACAGGATGGTGTCACAGAGCGGAGAGAAGAAAGGTGATGTCCCCCGGGAAAACTCCCAGTGACCCGGCCCCTCGTGGTAAAGGCCCAGCCGGGCAGGGCTGCCCAGCGGGGCCACTGAGGCTCGAGAGCGGCCAAGGCTTGCTACAGGTCTAAGGCGCCTTCGGTGGGGGCTACGCCACAGGGGCAGAGGGGCCAGGCAAGGCTGGGTGCAAAGGAGCAAAATCAAAATGCAAGTCAAGGTGACAGCTGGGCCGACAGCCTCCCCGCGGGCCTCTCCCAAGGTCCCCGAGTCCCCCAGTCCCTGGAGCAAGGCTAAGGCCGAGAAGCAAGTGCCCTTCCTCACGGTCCTCTAGAGCCCCCCGCCTCTGTTCCAGAGCTTCCCTGGCCGCCCCGCCCCACCCCTCATTAATGGGGATACGTGGCACCTCGCCTTTTCATGGAGACGTCCCCGTTACAGAAACGCGCGCACACACCCCGGCTGCATCACTTCCTGATGAAGAACGTTAGAACGTCAGGGGCTGGTTTAATTTGTTTTGTCGCCCATTTTCCTGCCCCTCAAGGCTCATCAGCCACGTCTCCATCCCATATGATTGTGTGTCCCTGCGCTCCCTTCTTGGGCCAGGGGTCCTCCAGCAGCTCCTGGCCGGTGGGGCTGAGGGGACGCCGGCCCTGCCCACGCGTCCCTCCCAGCGGTCGCTCAGCACGCTCCTCCCCTCCACGCCGACACTGTGCCGTCCCCTCGCGGCGGGTCCCTCCGAGGAAGACCTCCAGGCCAGGCACCACCACTTCGAGTTACACTGGCTCCAGCCGGACGCTCCACGCCTGGGAGCGACGTTACCGGCAGTTCTTGCTGGGGTCCCTGCCCGCTCCGCCTTGAGGTGCAGGCTCTTGCCTCTGTGCTGCATCTTCTTCTCCCTGCTAGGGATGGATGGGCTTGGGGAGGACCCCATTCTCCTCCCCTAACCTTGGGCCCATCTTTCATCAGAACCCTGGATATTTCCTTGGCATCAACTCTTCTCCAACTGGTTTCTCTCTGCTGGAAAACTCTCCCAGTCAGAAGCCTTTTCATGTGACAATTTGTGGATAGCGTCCCCACCCCCAACTCTAGCTTCAGGCATGACTTCTGCTCTGAGCTTCAAATTGGGGTACAGACTTTATTCTTTGAGTCCGCCCCACACACACACACCCGGAATGTCTCATGGGCATCTCAGGCTTGTCCAAAGTGGCGCTCTTGGGTCCTGACCCTCCGTCCAAACTGGTTCTTCGGCTCCTCTTGTCCACCTGGTGAGTCACTGCCGGTTACCCAGCTCCTGGAGTCACTGTTCTCCTCTCTTCCTTCCAGCCCTCAGTCACACGTGTTACCACCAAATTACGGCCATACCTTCCATTTTTCTAGGACTGGCTGCATCCTCGCCCACGTGAGCTTCTCTGCACGTGCTCACTGGTCCCCCGTGTCTGCTTCTGACACCTTCCCCCCCAAACACATCTGCCTGCAGCGACCAAAGCGATCGTTTTAGCACATCAATCAGGGGACGCCTCTCCCTTGCTTAGAAACATCAAATGGTTTTCCCTGCTGCTTAGCAAAGAATTCAGGGTCCTTCTCATGCTGTGCGACCCCCGGCCAGCTGCCCCGCCCTACCTCTCCATCTAACCCTCCACGCAGCTCGGCTCCCCAATAAATCGGTCTCATTTTGACCCCAGGTCTCTGTCTTTGCCCTTCTCTCTTCCTGGAAGGTGCACCCAGGGTCTGGTAGGACGTATTCTCATCCTCCTGTCTCTGCCCAAATGTCATCTCTTGAGAGAAACGTCTCTGACCACCCATCTACGGAGTGAGACACCCCACCTTCACCAAGGGGACCCCTGACACATCCCTTTATTTCTCCACGGTGCCTATCAACACCTGTATTGCTTGTTGTCCAGACTCGCTCATCTGCCCTTTTACAAGATTCTCGCGAGATCTGCACGCCCAGTGACCCTGAGAAGCCTTGCTGCGGTTCCATTAGTCCGAGCCCTGGAGACTTCCTAAGAGCCTTGTCCCAGACCAATTAACTCAGACTTCTGGGGCCAGGCCTGGGCACGGCTGGCACTGAGTTCCTGTGTGCAGGCAACACTCAGAGCGCGGGCGGGGTGTAAAGACCCACATCTGACGGTTCCACGACTTTATGCAGGGCGTGGGGGCTGTTTCCAGAAGCTTCCCAAGCAGTGTTGCACAAGCAGGAGTGAAGAGGTACCAATCGCCAGCCCTGACAGATGGGCCAGGCCATGGCCCGGGAGGGAGGCACTTGTGGGCTGAGTCACACCGAGAGGGCGGCGGGGGGCTGGGTGTATGTTAGTTTCATGGTTCTCGCAGGAAAACGCAAGGGACAAAGACATTTCATCTCACTCCCTCCACAATCAAAGAAACAACAAGGAAACCATCTTAAGTACGTGATACTACCCATCACTTCACACCTTTTTAAAATTTCACACCTTAATCAAAGGCAGATGCTGTTTACTTGTGGCATGCCAATGTTTTGCAACTGCTATCTGTAATTAGCTCATTAGCTCACCTGTGGAATTGTTTGGCTCTTAAAAAACAATTCTTTTCAAAGCTGGAGCCAGGTCCCGGAGACAAGGCCAGAAGCCCCCACAAAGGGGAGAGACCCCAGGAGGAGAGATGCAAAGCCACGTGGAACGGGCCCTTGACATCTGCGGCCACGGCTGAGGAGTCGGCGCGATGCCCCGTGGGATCTGGGTTGTGGGAGCACGAGCCACCCGGCTTCTGGCTCCAGGCCCACACCCCTGCCAAGGGGCTCAGCTCGGCTTCGGAAGCTTCGACTTGCCCCAGTTTGGGATGCACGCTTTTTGCCCAGCCGTGAATGTGAGCGCCCTTCGCCACCGCCCCAGTCAGCCTCTCCTCAGCAAACAGATGGCATCCGCGATCCAGATTCTCCGGGGAGCGCTTCCTTACAGAGGTGCTATTTTCGAAGGTGTAGGCAGAGTGTAGGGAAACTAAACAGGATGGGCCGCGCCCCCAGATGATCGCGGCACGGCTGTCATCGTCCTGGACCCCAGGCTGCGGGGAGGGAACAGCTGCGGGTCCCCAGAGGACAGAAGGCCACTCCTGGCCACTCGGGGGATACCAGGACAGCACCTAGGCCTCACTCAGCTCGCTCCCACCAACCTCCTGCCAGAGCCCCCATAAGAGACGAGCCAAGGAAACCTGAGGCCAGAGGAGCCGAGAGGGCCGTGCCCCTCGACCACCCTCCCGGGGAAAGAGCCGTGGACACGGGGCAGAACGACGCCCCCAAGGTCTCCGCCTCCTACCTGCAGCCCGTGAGCACCTGCAGTTTGGGAATCAATCCTCCCTGTCAGCTTGCGGGTGCCGGTCAGCTGGCCTGCAGCTCGGGAGATGCTGCTGGGCTGCCGGGGCTCCAGGTGTCATAAGGGTCTCTAGCGGGGGAAGGGGAGGGTGAGTCAGAGGCACCCAGGCTGCTGTGGAAGCTGGAGGTGGCCAGGGGGCGGAGCCAGCGCCCCCGGTGGCCAGAGACGGCAAGGCAGAGGATGGTCCGGCTGGATGACAGTCCGCAAGGCCCTCCGGGACTTCTGAGCACAGGACTTGGGAATAACCCCTCTGTGCTGTTTTAGGCCACCTCGTGCAGTGATTCCCAACAGCAGCCTCCGGAAATGACCGTGGTGGAGAAAGATCAGGCTGCCCTTGGAGGGGGCGCCTAAAAAGTGTCTGCTTGCCCTGCCGGCATCTCCTGACGTTTGGGGCTGAGCATTCTCCCCGACCTCTAAGCCTTGGACCTGGATCTGCCCAGACTCGGGGAAGCAAGGGTGGGGATTTCCAAGCATGGGCTTTGGTTTCAGGCAGAGGCGGCCTAGACCCAGTTGAGTCCCGGCTTTGCCTCTTAAAGGACGTGACCAGGAAATGGACAGGAACGGGCTACAGTGTAGACGTGGCGGCTGTGTGGCTGCCTCCTGGCACTTGGAGGGTCAGGTGATGTGGGGATACATGCAGCAGATGGTCAGCACATCTCTTAACTGTGGGCTCGGGGGTGCTGGGGTGTATGTGTGTCCCAATGCTAACGCTGAGTTTCATCACCCTAATCACCATCCCTGGAGTGTGGGCTGAATTCCCCTCTCACACACAGGACAAGGCAGACATAATGCTTTAGGACTCAGACCAGGTCATATAAACTATTGGGGCCACAGACTGTAAGATGCCAATTATAGAACATTCTGGAAAAGGCAAAACAGGAAAAAAAAAGATCAGAGGTTTCCAGCAACTGGCAGGGGAGAGGGAAAAGAGAGAGCACCGGAGATTTCAAGGCACTGAAGTTCTCTTGTGTGCTGGCCAGGAGGGGACATAACACAGTCATCAAACCAACGGAACTGTCAAGCACAGCTAAAATAAAGCAGCAACTCCAGGCCAGCAAGCAATGGAAAGCAAAGTGTGGCGTGCGCACAGCCACGTTTGCTCAGCGATGACCTGGCCAATGACAGACTGTCCACATGGCAGAGTCCCAGCCTAGGCGCATAGTAGGTCAGACCATCTGCATGACCATCACCTTCTACGACATCCCACTGCCGATGACGTTGCCCAGTGACACGCCTCCCGGAACACGTTGCCACCATCCAGAACACGTGACCGTACATACAATGGAATATTATTCAGCCTCTCAAAGGAAGAAAATTTCACCACATTCACAGGACTGAACCCCAAGGGCATTCTGTCGAGCGAGAAAGCCAGGCTCAGGAAGACACACGCTGCATGGTGCTTGCAGGAGTTGAGTTTGTAGACAGTAAGCTCATAGAGCTTGCGGGGTGGGGAGGGGAGACGGGTCACCCTGTCAAGAAGAGATAAGGACGTGGCAGTGGCAGTGGCTGCACCGCAGGAGGACTTGGAACCCTGTGTGCCCGGGACAGGTGAGATAGGAGGCTTGCTCTGTGCACTTTATCATGACTAAAAATGGGGGACGGGGGATCACAAAATTGTGCAATACAGAGTGAAGTTGAATGTAAACTCTGCGCTTCTGTTAATAAAACATATCAATATTGGTTTGTCGGTTGTGACAAATATACCACACTAATGCTAGATGTTTTTAGAAAACTGAAAAAAAAAGTCACTGGTACCTCTTTCTCTGTCTCTCTGTCTCTCTGTCTCTCTGTCTCTCTCTCTCTCTCTCTCACACACACACACACACACACACACAGAGCTGCCATGCTGGAAGTAACACTATAGAAGGCACAGGTGACAAGGAATTAAGCGCCTGTCCCATGGCCACTAAGAGCTAAGACTTGCTCACAAACACGCGAGTGAGCTTGGGGGCAGGGCCTTTAGCCCCAGTCGAGCCTTCAGATGGTGGCAGCACCACCCCACCTCCACCCCAGCCTCTCAAACGAAAACCAATGAGCGCCCTGGAGCCAAACCATCCAATGTCACTGCTTCCAGGTTCCAACCTGCAGAATGTGGGTGAGAGACGAGATGGTTGTTACTGAAGCTGCTAAGCTTGGGGCTTATTTGTCGCACGGCAGTAGGTAACTAATACATTAAGCAAAAAAGGCACAGCTGTAAAACACGTCAAATAATTAGAGACAAGTGAATTTGAAAAGTGCGTCTCTTCCCTCAAGATCACCAGACACGCCAGTGTCGTACAGGGGTTAGGAATCACGGCCGCTGAGGCTGGCGGTCTAGGAAATGCATGATTACGCGGCGGTGACACCAGTGTCACTTGCAAAGGGAAAATCCCTTCCTTGGGGAAGCAGAAGCCACCGAACTCTCATCTCACCATGGAACTCGCGTCTCCAAGCTGCTGCTCACATGGGGAAATGCGGTCTCCTGTGCACCAGTGTCTTACCCCCCAACGCTCTGTTAGGCTGGCCTGTCATGTGAGTGTTTCAGCAAGCAGGAAACGAAGAGCTCATCCTCAGGTCTTCTGCCAGCCCCTCACCCCGAGGGGCCTGGGAGCCAGACAGGGGTCTCGACACGGACGACACTGCTCAAGCCCCTGGCCCTGCCCTGGCAGGCTCCCGGGCGAGGAGGAGGAAGTGCCCACTCGTGCAGCCCAGCTGGCTCTCTGCTGACTCCAGCCCACCGGCCATCTGCTCGCCTCTCTGCACACAGCTTGCGGGAAGTGGGAACTTTCTGCAGGATTCAGCATTTTGTTTTACTCTTTGCAAACCAGGATGCAGGAAGCGAGGAGGGAACACTCGTTGTGTTGGGGTGGCAGTGCTGTTTGTTACTTCTAGAATTGATGCACAGAAAATCAAAGACACCCTGGCAAGGGACCAGTGCCCCTTGGGCATGTGGAAATGCACAGACCTTCAGACCTCTGGGGCTGCCGGGTGCAACTCAGATACACAGGGCCCCAAACACCCAGGCCAAGCCAAGAACTGTTCTGACTTTCTCTGCGGAATTCATCATGTCAAATATCAACTAAACAACGTGGATTTTTTTTTAAAAAAAGATTTATTTATTTATGCATACAGGCTGGGGTACAGGCCAGAGGCGTGGGGCGGCGAGAGGGTTCACGCAGAGCGGGGAGCAGAACAGGCAGATCAACGGAAATACAGTGCTGAGAGGAGCAGCAGGCGAGGCAGGAGAGGTCTGCTGCGCCATGTGGGAATCTCCCCGGCCGGGCGTTGAACTCGCGTTGTCGCTGCCGACAGCTCCACAGCTCAGCGCTTAACTGCTGCGCCACCAGGGAAGTCCCAAAGTGGATTTTCTTTAAGTGAAGTTAGCTTGTTGTGCTTAGTAAAGGATCGGTTCACCAAAGGTCCTACTCACTGCTTCCTGGATACGTGCACTGCCTCAAAGGGGCGGCAGCTAGTGGACTCTCTCCTTTGGTTGGCCAATGGCTTTGAGAGATGTCTACATTTTCTTGATTTCATAGTGGTCATTTAGAATTGGACTGATGGGGACATTGACATATACGATGACCAGCACATTAAGTTGAGATTTGGGGCCACACACTCAAAGTGAATGTATGTACATACACTCCACGTGTGTGTGTGTGTGTGTGTGTGTGCATGTGTGAGTGTGTGTGAGTGTGTGGAAAGAGAGGAAGAGCCTTTTGAAAATGGCTCAACAAGCCTGTTGATAGTTTGAGCCTCTTGCAAATGAAAAAGTCTGGAGAACACGGGTTTAGAGCCACGGATAAATTGGGAATATCTGAGGCGTGGAGACCACGGCCAGCCCTCTGCTCCCTCTTCCCTCGGGGCCCGTGGCAGAATTTATGATGCTCAGTACGAAGGACCAGCGTGTCCTCATGAGGGGCCATTAACTGGAGCCAAAATGCAAGTCTTCTCATTAGTCGTGTGCATCACTCAAGTATTCGCTACAACCTACCCCCTCTCCCCCAAGTGACCCGCACACGGGCAGTGACGCCTCTGCTGACTGGGCAGCACTGAAGAACACGCATCGGCTATTTCTCGAGTCAGGGACGGTTCCGCATTGCACCGAGAAGCCGAGCTACGGAGAACAGACACGCCTTTCTTACAGCATCTCCCGCAGACCCTCGTGCACGCGGGGTCCCTTCTGGAACTTCCAGAGGACTTTCCGATGCTTGGTTACCACCCACCGGTTGTCACCTACAGCTCTGTGACACTGGCGTGCCCCCCGCCCCCCGTGCAGCACGAGCTGTCCTCTGGCCGGATGATTTCTCAGCCTTGGGTTTTTTGTTTTGTTTTGTTTCGTTTTTAAAGATTTATTTATTTCTACATACAAGCTGGGGCACAGGCCAGAGGCGTGGGGAGGCGAGAGGGTTCACCAGAGACAGAGTGGGGAGCAGAACAGGCAGATCAGAAACACACTGCTGAGGGGAGCAGCGGGCGAGGCAGGAGAGGTCTGCCGCGCCATGTGGAAATCTCCCCGGCTGGGCGTTGAACTCGTGTCACCGCTGCGGACAGCTCCACAGCGCAGTGCTTAACTGCTGTGCCACCAGGGAGGCCCAGCTGTTGGAGGCCGGCTCCAACCGAGGTTGGGTTCCCGGGGTTGGTGGGGAAAGCAGGAGGGAGAGGGGGAAGGGGAGTGAGAGACAGCACGCACACCGAGTAGTGATCAGGCTGCTCCGTTTATTGCCCCAACAGCAGGGTTTTTTATACCATAAATTTGGCTAGCAGGCATAATTTCTAAAGATAATGATTGACTACAAAAATGAGGTAAAAATAACAGGATACATATTTTTGTTAAGCACATGATTGATTACATTTTGTTTACAATCAGGTGGTTTCTGGGGAAAATATTTTTTTGCTTAAGGTAAATTTTCTAAGGTATGAGGTATAAACATAATGATTAACCTTTGCCCTGAGCCTGGAGCCTAAAAAGGTGATAACATAATGTCCTTTTTGCCTGGAAACCAGAATCTGATCAAAGGAACCATCCTATTCCAACTCCCTGAAGTGGTTAATCACAGAAGCCATCTTATGCTGATTCCCAGAAGCAGGCAGGAGAATGTAAGGGGAGGGGGAGTAAATGTTTTTGTACAGGACACCAACCCGTGATCAGGCAAGAATGTACTTATTGAAGGAGCAGCTCGGCACCTGGACCCAATCATGGGGTCTTAGGCCATGGAGAGGTTATGCCTGCAGGCATATCTTAAGAAAGTTATAGGTCTAATTTAGAAAATATTTGTGAGTTAAAGTAGTTACGAGAAGAGATGTCGCCTCCTGGCTACCTAAGGAACTCTTCCTTGAAGGTCCTAGCTCCGTGCTGCACCTTCAGGCAACTCGGGTGGGCCAGGGCGCGGCACCCAGCCTTGGGTTTTTGAGACATACAGAGGAGTCGCTGACATCGAGAGCGTCTCCCAGCCGCCTCCCCCCAACACAGCCGCGTCCCCTTCACCAGGGGCTCTCCGCGCCTTCTCTACCCTCCCAGCTCCCCTGGAAGGCTGATGGGCTGGGGGGGGGGTCTTTCTCCCTGACAAGTGGGGCCCCGGTCTGGCAGCGTGTGGCTACTGCTCTAAAACGGCAGACTTACTTTTCTTTCCGTGTCTTCGAGCTTCTGAGCTTGTTCTAAAAGCCGTGGACCATCACCCAGCTTTCAAAAAGTCTGTTTTTACCTTTTTGAATGCAATTCTGTAAGTCTCTGAAGGACCCCGTGGCCCTCCAGGTAGGAATTCCTTTCTCAGAAGAGGAGACAGGAGGCAGCAAGTTGTCTTCTTTGTCTCGTTGGGAGACTAAGCCGCAGAGGGCCCACCAGAGGCCTTTGCCCTCCCGACCTCGGGCTTTGTCTCCGCCGCCGTTCGCCTGGGGTCAGAGCAGGAGCCTGGTCCACAATGATGCCAGCACTGGGCACCTGCCCGGAAGCCCGGCCATCTGGAGTCTCCCCGCAGGGCACACCTGCCACGCCACAGGCATCTGGGGCTAGAAGGCGCCACCCAAAGAGCTTTCAGGGCCTCCCCGGTGGCGCAGCGGTTGAGCGCTGCGCTGTGGAGCTGTCAGCAGCAGCGACGCGAGTTCGACACCCGGCGGAGGAGCTTCCCACATGGCAGGCAGACCTCTCCTGCCTCGCCCGCTGCTCCCCTCAGCAGTGTACTTCTGATCTGCCTGTTCTGCTCCCTGCTCTGTCTCGCTGCCCCACGCCTCTGGCCTGTACCCCAGCTTGTATGTATAAATAAAAAATAAATCTTTAAAAAAAAAAGAATTTAAAATGTTTGTGCTTTAAAAAATACTATCAAGGGCCTCCCCGGTGGCGCAGCTGTTAAGCACTGCGCTGTGGAGCTGTTGGCAGCGTAGTGGTGTTCGACGCCCAGCTGGGGAGAATCCCACATGGTGCAGCAGACCTCTCCTGCCTTGCCCGCTGCTCCCCTCAGCAGTGTACTTCTGATCTGCCTGTTCTGCTCCCCGCTCTGTCTCTGGTGAACCCTCTCGCTGCCCCACGCCTCTGGCCTGTACCCCAGCTTGTATGCATAAATAAATAAAAGCTTTTTTTTTTTTTTTTTAAAGAGAGTTTTCAAATCTCCAACACACGCTCCCTTCCCGAGCGAGGCTCTGTAACCCGGGGACTCAAGGAAGCCGTGGAGGCCGAGCTTCCGCTCCCGCCGCCCGCAGCCCCGGCTGAGCAGCGCCGCAGACCCAGGGCTGCCCGTGCGTGCGCCTGTCCGGGGCGTGCGGCCTCACTGTGCGGGGCGCCCGCTCCCCTGCTGGCTGCCTCAGGGGCCCCCAAGGGAGGGGTTCCTGGGGCGGGAGAGAGCGACGTCCCCACACAAACCCGCGGGCACCTCACGGCGCCCAGTTCCGGCACAGACGAGGCCCCAGCGCGCGGGGAGAGCAGTCGTGGCCCCCCGCCCGGCGGGCACCGCTCTGGCAGCGACCGGAGCAGGCCAAGGCTCGTGGAAGCCGCTTCCTTGGAACGATGACTCCTTCTCGGCCCAGATCAGGCCCTGTGACGGGGCAGGCGGGTGCGCTTCATCTCTGCGTAGCCGGCCGGGGTTCCTGCTTACAGGGGCGCGGGAGCATCCTGACAAGGCGTCGGGGGAGGCTGACCGTGCGCGGACGCTGGCTCCGAGCGCTGCGCTGGAGGATCCGGCTCCTCGTGAACGCGCCTTTGCAAGTCTCTTTACCAGGCACTTTCTCGCGGACGTTTCTCGATGGCATTTTGATAGACGAGGGTCACGCCGTGGCTGGGACGGCGCAGACGGCGGCTCGGAGCTTCCGCCCGATTCTCCCTTGGTGTTTGGGGCCGGGCCCTGGTGGGGGGACTCCGTGGGCGGCGGGGAGGACACCTCAAACGCCGTGCGGCCCCTCAGAGCCAGGGCTCTGGTGTCACCAGAGATGTCTGCGGAGCGGTCACCCCTCTGTCCCCCACCCGCGGGTGTCCAGCGGCGTGTGGAGATGGTGCTGCTTGTCTTGGCTGGGCGCCCCAGCCACCGGGCGGTCGGCCCCGGGGCTGCTGACGTGCTCCAAGGCCCAGGGCAGCCCTGCAGGAGCAGTCCTCTGACCCCGATGTCAAGGCGCTCCCGGGGCGGGTCAAGCCTGGTGACCCCAACACCACATGCTCTCTGTGTCCAAACGCACCCCAGGCACCTGGCGACAGTTCAGCTCGGGCTCTGAATGTCCCCATCTGGCCCAGCCACATCACCCCAGGCCAGGCACAGCCCTCGAGCCCTCCTAGCCTGCAAGCCCCCAGCACTGAGACAGGGACTGCAGCAGGCTCCCCTCTGCAGCACAAGAGGTAGACACGAATGCGGGTGCTGAGCAAAGAAGCCAGCAGGCGGAAAGGTCGTCAGAGCCAGGAGTGACAAGAGCGGAGAAAGGGCCCGATCCAGAACCTCGGCACAGCACGGCAGCCCCAACCCCCATTCCTGGGCAGCAGCCGACAACACTCACCTCCTCGGGCCCAGCAAGGTTATCTCTAGTAATGCATCCCACTAGTAATGCATCCCACAGACACACCCGTGCAGGAAACAGCATTCAAGCTGAACAATGCAGTGCTTTAGTGACTAAATATTGGAAATACCGTCAATATGTACCAAAAGGAGGCTGATGAGATCGCAAACTGGTGCTGTGGAATATTATATATCCGTTAACAAAACGGAGGCGAGATGAACCTCTGGATGTGGAAAAATCCCTAAAATATATCAGTAAAAGTAAAAATTAAGCCAAGAGGGGAGCTATGCACCCCAGGCTGTGCTGATAGACAGGAAGGTGTGTGTGCCATGGATCTGTGAACAGTCAGCCAGAAACCACGGCACAGACTGAGGGCAGGAGGAGGGAGTTGCATTTTCTCAGCATGCTCTCACTTTTTTTCAGTGTTGCCCCCTTTTCATCTCAATGATCAGATAAAGTGAAGCATCATCTCTGCTCTGTGAAATGCATCGTTTCTTGCCTAGAAATCACCCGCTTTCTTTTGCACTTGACTTTTGCACATCTGGCAAATCATCCTTGGTTTAAAAGGCATAATTTTAAATATTTTGCTAGGAACCTTTCCTAGAGAGATGCCCCGGTGTTCCATCATAGCCGTGTCTGCGGGGGCCCGACTCCTCCCTGGGGCGGGGGTTGTGTTCTCAACACTGAAGCTGTGAGGGAATCTCATTCCAGTGGAGGTCCTGAGACCACCCCAGCCTTTCCCACCCCTTCTGCAACCCCAGCTTTCAAATCAAGAGCTGTATCAATTAGCAGAGACAGTCACTTCCAGAAGCCGAGCAGGATTCTGGGCTATTATTAGTTTCCGAACAATGGCTGGGAGGGAAGGAGGAAAAAAAAGAACTTCCACTCAGCTTTGAATTCTGAAAGCTCTCATCTGGCAGAGGCACAGTCTTGCTGGATCATCTAGAGGATTCTCCTGATGCACCGAGTCCGGCTGGTCTCCCCCAAACCCAAAAGAACGGGGTTTCGTGATCTCTGAATGAGGGCCTCTAAGAGAATACACCTGTGGGTTTTTTTTAAGTACTGAAAATAATTAATGTTGCTTTAAAAATAAAAGTTAAAGGGAAAATGAAACTCCAAGGGCACACTGACATCTGCTGGCGTTTCGTAAACTTTTTTTAAGACCAGCATTTGTTCCAAACTGCTGTTTCCTCTCGCGCACGGAGGCATGTCCGTGCCCTGCTCACGTCAATGTTCTCCAATGTTCCCCCAAATTATGTAAAGAGCAGATCATCGAGGATCGAAGCCCAGGAGGCTCTTTCCCTGGACTGTCCTCCCTGTCAGTGGAGCACCCTGGAGCTCCCAGGAATGAAGATTTTCCTTTTTTTTTTTAATAAGCAGAAGTCAGGCTAGCCACAAATTAAACTCAGGAACCACCCCGCTCCCCCTTTTATCTCTATAAATGGAAACGCCACCCACCCTTGTCACAAAACGGTGAACGAGGAGGGACAAACAAGGGAAATCAAAGTGAGCGTTTCTGTCTCCAAAGCTCGGAACAGAAGCAGCAGCAGCAGCAGCAAGACCCTGGGCCTGGGTCCCCAACTCCTGTGCCCCCCGGAGAAGCTGTGAGGTCTCCTGGGTGCTAGGAAGGCCCTGAAGACGGGCTCCAGGAGCGAGGACCCTTTGGCATTTCCCCATCATTTAACTTGAGAGAGACAGCAGGGATGGGGTTGGGGGCCGTGAACTCTGTTATCTCATTCGTCCTACTGATTAAACACTACGAAGGTATATTCAGAGAGCGGGATCTGGCCGACCTAAGGTGGCCCTCATGAAGTGCGCCCGTAACACAAGGCTGTTGCTGGGGAGACAGGGATCGCCCCAGACAGCCCTGGCACGCGAGTGAGACAGAGAGCTGCCCCCCACTCCCCCCCTTCTCCCCCCCTTCTCCCGCACCCTGGACAGAGCAAACAGTCCACCAACAACAACCGCTCTCTATGGCCTTCCTTCCTCCGCAACACACACACACACACACACACACACGCAATCCCAGGCTTACACTCAAGTGCATGCAGATGCACACACACAATGCACACTCACAACTGCACACTCAAACACACACACAACCACGCAAAGCACACACCCACTGCCTTTCCCCCAAAGGTGCTCCTGGCCACCGTCCCCCCACCGAGAGGTCAGTCTCTGTCCAGCACGTGTGTGCTAATGGGCTAGTGGTCGGGCAAACATCTTCCCCAGGGCGGAGGGGAGCCCAGGACCCGGGCCAGCGGCCGGCACCGGGTGCAGCTCTGGCGGCTGTAGGCCTCTCCTGCCACCGCTCACTAGCACTGCCCGGGCACTGGGCCTCCGTGGGATTGGGGTGTGGGGGCTCCCCTTCTGGGCCCTCCCAGGCCCCCTCCCACACGGCCTCACTCCCTCACCCCAAGCCCTCTCTGCACGGCCTGTCCTCACTGTCCAGCTTAAATGTCTGTCCCTGGAGAGACCGTTCCTGCCCCAGCTGCCCTCTGCCATAGCCTGTGTTACCGCGTGCCCGCTCCTCGCCACCCGCACGCCACGCACATCTGCTTCACAGCATGGCTGCCTGCTGGCGGCCGTCCCCGTGTGGGGTGCCCCACTGGAGACAAGCTCCGTGAGGCAGAATCTTGTCAGTCTAGGTCAATGGTCAACGTATGTCCCACACACACCCGATGTACACCCGATATATCCTTATATACACCCCAACAGATACCCCCCAGTTCACCCCATACATCCCAGCATACATTCCACCAACACAAACACCCCAAAATACACCCCGATAGCTACACCAATGGACACCCCGATAGACATCCCAGACAATATCCCAGTGCCTAGCACACAGCATGGATATGAAAATGTCTACTGAATCCATCAAAAAGACAAAGCGACCCCAGAAAAGTGAACCCACATGCCATAAGTCAGAGTTCGGAAAGAAATACTTCGAGGAGAAAGGAGGGCGCCAAAGCAGGCTGCTCGATGCGCGGGTGGGCTCAGAATAATGCTCCTCTACTCCGGGGCTGGCTCGGAAGCAAAGCACCGCCCTCCATGTCCTGTGCCCGGAGCTCCTGGCGTCTTAAAGGGCTGCTAAGTACCCATGCGTCTTCTAGCTTCCTTGCAACCTACCTACGTGTTTCAAGCACCATGCAAAGATAATTTTCTAAAAAATAAAACACAGCAACATCGATGGCAATAAAGGGTGAAAATTAAAAGGCAGAGAAATAAAATGGAGTAAACCGTGAGGTTAATATGCAAAACCTATGTTAGCAAATCATACAGGCTGTCAAAATAGGACTGTAGAATCGGCTCTGAGCTTCCTGGCAGCCTTTGTGAAAAGGGAACATGCTCAGTTGTTCTACTTGGGGTGGCAGGTATCTAAAAGCCTTCAGGGAAGGAGGGACGCTTTCTGATCCCGAAGCCAGAGCTAGCACAGCAGTAGCCGCCACGACCTCGGGACATCATCTCAGCCGGTAACAGCAGGAGTGCGACGCCCTCACAGCCGCCTCTCTTTCTTGTTCCCATTTGCTTTCAACAACATTCTGTTTCTCTTCACTTCGAGTGTTAAACTCAGCCGTCAGCACTCCTAAACCTCAGGCCACAGTGTCTATTTTTCATTTCTATGAATATAGATACGTGATTTTTTAAACACAGGGTCAAATGACTTTGTTATTATTTCTCCCCTAAGCTGACAGCAGCAAAGCCCAGCTCAGTAGAACAGAATTTAGGGGGGTGGGGGTGTCCTCATCATGTGCTTTCATAGGTAGGTTGAGTTCACACAGATGTGGAACATGCATGAAACTTGCTGGAAAACAAACTGTCTCCGAGGGCCACAGACAGGCCGACTGGGGAGACTTGAGGATCACAGAGTCTTAGGGGAGACGCCCTGGAGCGAACGGCACAAGGCAAATCAGCGGCGGAGGAGCGAGCACCGGGCGTCTGTCCGGCCGCTGGCCCTCCCTGGCTCCGGCCCTCTCCGGCGAGCGGCGGACACACCCTCCTCTTAACACACAGGAGCACGAGGCTGAGACGTGGGATGAGCCGCCCAAGGCCACACCGCCGGCAAGCAGGGAGTCTGGACTCTAAAGTTGGGTTTGCCGAGCTCCACAGCCTGGTCCTCTCGCCCCTGAGCCCTCGGGGAGCTGGGCCTCCCCAAAGCTCCTGACTGGAGGCCTCTCCACCAGCACAGGTGTCTGCGCCACCGTCCAGAAAGCCAAGGCAAATTCCTCGCCGGCCACGTCGCGGTCGCCCCGCAGAGGGCCCAAGAAGGCCGTGCGTTCCTGAGACACTCAGGCAAGAACACGGCCCTGACTCGGATCCAGGGCTGGTCCCCACGCCGCCTGCACCCCGGGGCCTGGCCAGGGCTGCAGTGCTGAATCAGCCTCTCCATCCCCAGCCCTGCCACTTTTCATCACCAGGCTAATAAATTAGCGCCTCTCTCTGCCAATCAATCAGCGCGGCTCATGTGGCCGCTGTCAGCGTCCTCGCGGGAAGAGCTCCACGCAGGCTCGACTGGCGGCTCCCTCGACGGCTTCCCGCCTGCCCCCCACTTATCATCTCACAGTCAAGAGGAAAATGGAGGAGCCACACTCCGAGGCCAATTTGCTGCCTCCAGAGATTGCGGGGTCCTGGGAGCAACAGTAAGTGGCTGGCTGCAGCCCCAGAAGAACAAGACCCCGAATGCGCCCCCTTCAGTCATTTGGGGACCGGTGGGGCATCTGACCCTGCTGTGCAGGAGTAATTCTTCTCCGGTTGGTTCGGGGAGATGGAGGCCCAGGAAGCGACGGTCAAAGGTCATGGAGCTAGCTAGGTATCGGAGGGGGGACCCCGAAATCCTGAGCTAGCGGGACCGGCCAGCACGCCTGTGCCTCCCCCAGCCTCAGCTGGGACAGCACAGGACTCTGCCCGCAGCTGCTGGCCGCAGCCCAGGCCCTCGTGTGAGCCGGGGACCTCGGAGGTCTGCACTGGGGAGTTCAGAAAAAGGGGGGTTCCAGGACCACAGCACGTGGGGACCTGCAGGGCACAGGGAGCAGCTCTGAGCGCCCGAGCCCCGCCCGCCTCTGACTCCAGGTTCTAAATTCGCAGCAAAGTCACATCCCGAGGCCAGACAGACGCGGCGATGAGCTCGGAGACTCAGAGCTGAGCCCTTCCGCCGGCAGAGTCTAATTTTGTTCTCAACGAAATGAAAAGGGAGCTGGTTCCGGCGAGATGCTTCGATGGCGTGAGTGCAGGTTCGCACACTGTGCTTGGAGAGGTCTCCTCCAGCCGCCCACGGGGGGACGCCGAAGCCCGGGCCCCACGCAGCCCGGGCCCGGCTGGGCGCCCTGGGCAGCCGCCGCTGGGCTCCAGCGAGGCCACTGGACGGAGGCAAGGCAGCGGGAGCAGGAGCCTGTTCTCGCCTCCGCCAGGGGCCCCTCGGGCTGAGCACCGGGTGCCCCTTGCCACCCGCTGCCTGCTCCAGTCCCTCCCGGGCTGACCCAGGGGCAGAGATGGTGTCTGCCCCAGTGGGGTTTCAGGGCTCGGGGCTGAAATCCTGGAGGTGCCACGAAGCCAAGTCGCCTGCAGCCTGCCTATGCCTCGTGCTCTCTCCCTGCAAAACGGGGCAGCCAAGAGTCCTCCTGTGTGTGTGTGTGTGTGTGTGTGTGTGTGTGTGTGTGCACGCGTGTACGTGCATGTGTGTGTGTGTGCACGTGTTCTGGGTGCTGGGCTCTGGCCGACAATGCCCAGGGCAAGAACGCGGGGCAGGAATGTTAGACGCAGATGCACCCAGCCCCCCGACCACACGCCAGCACCACCCAGAACCTCGAGGTTCTTCCCCCCCAGACTAATCTCTTTTCTTGAATGGAAGATTTGGCTCTAACCCACAAAGAAGGGAGAAGAAAAACAAAGTCTAATTTCTTCGTGGTTCTAGACCAAATCTGGACCAGAATGCTGAGCCGGCTGCCCGGGAAAGCACCCTCGTCTGTTACTCTTCCCAGAACTCTCTGATGTGGTCCCCGCACGTTTAGCCATAAACACGCCAGGGCCCTTCTCTGCACCGAGACTCCTGGCCAGGCCCAGCCAGGGCTCGCCTGAAGCAACTTCCCCATCCGCAGTCGGCCTCGTTTCTGCCTCAGGGCCTTTGCACCTGCTGCTCCTCTCTCTGAGCTCTGCTCCTGCAGGTAACCACATTGGAATGAAAGCTCCATGGGGCAGGGGAGTCTGTCTGTGCTGGCTGATGACCGTGTAGCTCAAGGCCCCTGGGCAATGCTCGGCATGCAGCAAGCACACGCTCAGTGAACACTGCCCGCGCCTGCGCAGCTGGACACTGAGCAGCTCCTTCTTTCCACTGACATCTCAGCTCCGCTCTTCCTAGTCGTCCCTCCCACGTCGCCGCACTAGCTGTGGCCTCTCATGTGCCCCATAAAAGCACATTTCCCTCGCGGCACGTGGCCGGCCTTCGAATGTGCTGGGGGCACGGTGCCTGCAGCAGTCGAAGCCCCAGGTCGGTCCTCGCCAGCCTGCCGGCAGGAGGCCACACACCGTCTGTCCTGGGGACTCACTCAGTGCACACGTCACTCCCTCCCCGAGACAGCACCCCCCGTGGTAGCTGGCGACCATCACCTGCCTCGCTGGTGCAGGGGCCCCCACCACAGTGGTGATAATGGAGCTCAGACCACAGATGCCAGGCGCCAAGGAGGGCCTGCCACGGAGTCCGTTCGCCCACGTCCACCAGCACCCCTCTGCTGCCCCCAGTCCTGCCCCCCTCCGTCTTGCCACGGCCTCTGTCGCTGTCGTTGGGAGGTGCGGGGTGTCCCTCATTTGGAAGCTCCCTCACTGATTGATTCTTTAATTAAAGTTTTAATATTTATAGTTGTGCCTGGAGGCGGCGTTTTAAATAATGGAGTCAGGCATCGGGGAGAGCCTCGTGGCTTCTTCAAAACACCAGCTCCACGTCTGAGGTCTCTGGCAGGGCCAAGCACGGCCCGGGGCGGGGGTGGGGGGGACGAGGACGTGGCCGGCCACCGAGCGCCTTCAGGAAAGGCAGCCAGAGTGAGCGGGGCCTGCAGGCCGTGTGGCCGTGGGCGGGACGGCCGCTGCGTCCTTCAGAGCGAGGCGCTGGGAGTGCAGCAGACCTCACCCCGCCACCGGGGACCACGGCGTCCCCGAAGCATTTTCTGTGTCAGCTCCCATGTCCCTGTTGGAACACGCGCATGACGCCGCACGCCAGCTTGAAGCATGCAAGAAAATGGGCTAATTTTTGGAAAGGTGAAGTGTCAGGCATCTATTTATACAGGGCAGACCCAATTTGCTGGATGCTTGCGAGCGCGCACGCACGCGCACACACACACACGCGCGCACACACACACGAACACACCCCACACCCCCAGGAGGAACTGGAGAAGCAGGAAAGGGTTGTATGGCCGAAGCTGAGGGGACTTCACTTGTTCAGAGAAAGTCACCACGCCGAAGGAGCCTGGCGGCCAGCTCAGAGCTTGCTGGAGCAGGTAAGAAAATAGCATCAATTATCATGGAGAGAAAATAGGGCGGCACGGCCCAGTCCCAGGACGAAAGGCTGAAGGCTGCTCAGACCCACGCAGCCGGCCCTGGGTGGAGACGTGGGGACGGGCGCCGCAAAGACAGCATGTTCCCGGCGAGCGAGTCTCCCGGAGGACGGGACAACCTCGACACGAGCAACGATGACAGGGTGTCAGCGCCACCCACCCACTCCCGGCCAGCGGGGTGGGGGGCCGTCCTCAGACACCACGGGGATCCCCCGGCAGCCTCCCCCTGGCCTCCAGTTTAATGTCGTTTCAAAGAAAGCACACAGATATCAGGGCAGCTGCTGCCTCTCCTATCCCACCAGGGGTCATAAGCCTTAAAATTAGAGCAACTGATTTGATATTAAGAAATAAAGAGAGATTATCCCATCATTTTCACATGGCAGACCCTGTTCGAAGAGTTTACTGCTGTATTTAATGCCCCCCAGAGCCCTCTGAAGCCCAAACTACCACTGAAGCTCTCATTTTATGGGTAAACAAACTGAGGCACAGAGAGGTTAAGCAACTTGCCCAAGGTCACACAGCCAGCAGGTGGGGAGGGGAGAAAGGGAGGGAGGAGGGAGCGCTCTGCTCTTCTCAGCCATAAAGTTTTACTCTCTGCTCCTTTGAGGTGTTCTTGAAAATTCTAAGGGGTGATACCCCTTTTCTCCTAATGCATGTCCCCTGCGAGCCATTCAGGGGAACCCAGCAGACTGCAGAGACCAGGGTCTTCCCGATGAGCTCAAGAGCAGAAAAGCTTGGAGTCTGCCCCACTGTGTGCCAGGGCGGCCCTTGCCGGAGCCACCCTTGCCCTTTGGAGTCCCAGCTTCTCTCTCTGGTCAAGAATAAGCTGCTGTGGGTAGGGCCAGGCCTTCTGGGACCACTTACAGGTGGAAGGACCCAGGCCCTTTCATTTTTTCCCCTTTTGTAACAAAGATAAAGGGTCAGTGGGAGTGGATGGCCCTGGGCAGGGGTGGGGAGGGAGCAGGACATGTCCCCCTCTTGGGCCTTGCAGGCCAGGCCCTCAGCACATTGGGTTTAAAAACATAAATAAGTGACGGTTATTATGGCTACAAAAGAAAATTTGAGTTAGGATGCACCATATTCCCCCAAACAAAGCTATTCCGAGGTACCTCCCCCACTTCTTTCCAAGTTCAACTGAGAAGACCCACGGTTGGGTGCCAGTTCCCTGGAGCCCAACCAGATTGCCAAGCACGTGAGCAGCGCCGCCCCCAAAGCTCCTCAGCAGGCAGGCGCACCCCACCCCAGCCCTCCCTGGAAGTCCCCCCCATTCCCTGGCAGCAGAAAATGGAGTTGGGGGCACCAGAGTCAGGTGAGTCAGGGTGTCCCTTCCAGCGCGGGCACTTCTGGGCTCCGCTTGACACCTGGTCCCTGGAACTGGCGCCCCAGAGGTCCCAGGAGCATCCCAATAGGGTGGCCCTTAGGCAGCTGCGACGTGGGAGCTGCGCCCCCTAACCCCGCCCTTATTGCAATGGGCAAGGGGGGGACCCACGTCTGCGCCGAGACCTCTGCTCTCTAAGTTTCCTCCCCCAGGGGAAGGTACCCAAAGGCACCAAAGGAGCCAGGGGCTCGGCGAGAGTTTCCAAGTCCCGAGTTTTCGGGCTAGTCCCCTCTCCGGGTCGAAGGCAGCGCCCAGGGCGCAAACGCCCAGCCAGGAAACACAGCCCCTCCCCTCCAGCTCAGCGACCCCTCCCCCTCCCCCCACGGGGGTTCGGCGCTCCCGCACGCCTTCCCGGGCCCCCGAGGGGCGCCCCCGCCATGCCACGGTCAGACCCCGCGAAGGGTGGCGAGAAGGTGGCGGCCTGGGGCGCCCGGGTGCACGCTTCCTGCCGGCGGGGGAGGCTGAGCAAGTGCGCAGGCAGGTTCCTGCGCTGCCCGCACCTGGGACTCGCTCCCCAGAGGGCCGACGAGGCCGCCGGCGCGCTCCGGAGGGCGCCCTGGGGCGAGAAGGGCCGCGCAGGGAAGCGGCGCTCGCAGCCAGGACGCGTGGCCCCCGGGGGTGGGCGGGAAGGTCGCTCCCGGCACTGAAAAAGTTCCAGGCCAGCGCGCCCAGCCTGGCCCCGGGTGAAACCAGCGCTCGGGGACCCAGCTCTGCCTCCGTGGGACCCTCCGGGCCAGGTCGGGGGAGGGGAGACGGCGTGGCGACCCCGCCAGGACTTACCTAGAACTCCCGGGCAGCCCGGCTCCGGTCGCCTTCTGCTGAAGCCCAGACCCGCCAGTCCCCTTGCGCTCTCGGCACCCCCAGCCACACTCACCATGAGCCGGAGGCGGCCAGAGGGGGTGCTGGCTTCTCCTACACTGCCCGCAACTTCGCTGGCAGGTCAGCCCCGCCCTGGCGCCCCTGCCTGGGCGGCGGGATGGGCGCAGCTGGGCACGGCGCGGTCCGGGCGGCTCGGGCCCAAATGGCCACGGCGCGGGTCTGGGCGCGAGGTTCCTCAGTCTTGGGGCGCGCCGTCCGCTCCTCCTCGCTCTGCCGGGCTCGGAAGCTCAGAGTTCTGTCGCCGGGGACGCAGGGGCGGGGCGCTCGGCTGCCCCTCCAGATGCGGGGTGCCCGCTTTGCTCCTTCCGCCTGCTCGGGAGGCGCGCGCGTGGGTCCGGCGGCCGCTGCGTCTGCCGTTCCCAGAGCTGGCGGGCGCCCCCGCCCCACCGCGGGTGCAGCCGGGGGCCGGGGCCAGCGGGAGGGATTCCCTCCGCGAGTTGGGGTTTCCCCACCCTGCGCGGACCCCGGAGCTCTGTCCGCTGCTGCGCGGCCGCGAGAAGCGCTTCGGGGCAGCGCAGCCCTGCTAGAGGCGGCGGCGGCGGCGCGGCGCGGATCGCACGGGGACTGGAAAGGAGGTGACCTTCAAACCCCGCGCTCGGGAGCCCGGGAGGAGGGCTGGGGTGACGGAGGGGAGCGGCGTGCGCCCGGTCGGCCCGCGAGAGCGCCTGCAGGCGGGCGGGAGTGCAGAGGAGAGCCTCAAACAGAAATAGAGATTAGAAAATAAACAAAGGAGGAGAGAGCGGGCGAGAAAATGTGTGTGTGCGTGTGCGCGCGCGCGTGTGAGTGTGTGTGTGTATGTGTGTGCGCGCGCGCGACAGGCTGCGAGCAGCCCCGGCTGAGGAGCCAAAAATAATCCGGTGCGCGAGGGAGCGCCCCCTCCCCCTTCAGCTCGCCCGCGCCGCCGATGCGGTCACGCGTGCAGCCCCGGATTCCGGGGAGCAGCGGCGACCCGCAGCCTGGGACCCGGGCTTCGAGTCTACGGGGGTGGAGAGGTGTGCATTGGGGCGATCCCCCAGGTCTTTTGCGTCCCCAAATCCTGGCAGTACTTACTCCGAGTGAGCTTGCTCATTCAGCACCAGCACCTCCATCAGGACCCCCCAAAGAGAGAAGACAAACCCCTGGAGAAATGCTAAGTGCGGGTGGCTCCCTGGCCCTGGGCATTTCTGGTCTGGGAAGTTTTCTGGTAAATCTTCAAATCTCACGCCGGGCAGACAAGGAGCCCTACCCCGGGCGCAAAGTTACCAGGCCCAGAACGGTGCAGGAGGGACCCCGCTGGGCTGCGCTGGCCGCCCCGCCCTGCCTCACACGTTCTGCTCCCGCATGGCCTCTGCGTTCCCAGAGGGGCCTGGGGGTTGTCCTCTGCAGCTGCCTGAAAGCCAGAGCCTGGAACTCGGAGTAAGTACTGCCACTTAATAAGCTTCCGCCCAGGGGCATTTACACTGAACTTCCTCAACTACAGGAAGTGATAACTTTAGGTTTACCCATTTCACAGATCAGAAAATGGAGGCTGAGAGCGCGGAAAGCAGCTTTCTTTCTTTAGCTCCACCCTGGACTCACAGGGCCAGGAACTCTGCTTTTGTTCCCTCTCCCCTCCCCTCCTTCCCCCTCCCCCACTCCCCCTCTCTCCTCCCTTTTCTTTCCTTCGCCTCCTTTTTATTTGATCAACATTCTAGACAATTATGTAAAGTTTGAGGTCCAGTGAGTTCTGAGTGCTCAAGATTACACAACTGGCAAGGAAGTGGGGTGCCAGGCAGGTCTCCCCAATTCCATATGGGGAGCACTGCACCACCCTGTCTTCTGAGGGGCAGGCAGGTGGTAACAGCCTTGAACACTGGACCTAAGGCTCCCCTTCCCTTCCTGCCCCATCTCTGGCTGTCCTGCTCTGGGCCCTGCGGGGCTCCGGGTCAAGCAGGAGGGCGGACTAGCTGCCCAAACCAGGGGCAGGTCTGCGGTGGTGCCTGGCAAAGGGCAGACTGTCATGTCCCTCTGCATTCCTGCCGGGTTAGCACAACAAAGGAAGGGAACTTCTACCCACAACTGGAATTTTTTAATGTAACATGTTCTCATCATTTGCGAAAATAAGTTTGCAGACCCAGAAGGAAGCTCTATCACTGGCTCCAGTAGGTGCTTGCAATTTGGGCTGATTTTTACCATACGTTTCCTTAGGACTCTCTCTGATAATAATATAGTTGTATATAAACAACTCTTTTTTTCCTTATACTAGTCTCTTATCCTTTAGTGATAACACAATGAAACCATAAATCTGGGTTAGTAACATCATAATCATTTCTCCCAGAAACTGTTTACAATGGGAAAACCACCGAATTTAAATGTAATTGTCTAGCCGTGCAGGGAGATGAGATGGCTGTAAAAGAGGTATTCTCAATTTAAAAGCAAATTATCAATAATGAGAGAAGAAATAAATGGCAGTTAATGGGAAGTTCTGTTGAAATATAATGTTTTGTGCAAATTCACCAACAGGAATTGTTTCTCTGTGCTCCTTCATTTTTATTCCAGAAGAGAAAAAATGAATGCAATCATTCAAAGCAGAAACCCTGGTTGTTGTTTCATTAAAATGGGTTATCGCTGGGCGCTTTTATTTTTTAATATATGTTTTTCTGTTGGAAATGAAATAAAACATATTCAACTATCTCAAAATCAAGGCTAGTCTGAGTCGACTCTGATTTATTGGGGGGGGTGGTCATAGAAATAAGCTTAGATGTATTAGCAATGAGTGCCAGGCTGGGACCCAGCCTTAAGCTCTGTGGCTTAAGAAAACATAATACAAGTGAGGGAGACATTCATTATGGTTTAAAATAAAATTAAAGATCAGTACAGCATGCTGTGACGTGATTCCTCTAGAAAGCACTACACTGTCTTTCACTGCGACCTTTGGTATCCCAGGCCGAGGTTTTTGTCATTGCTCTGCATTGAGCCCTGGTAGGTGAGGAGGTGCTGAAGTAGACAGCTCCCGGATGGGCCCAGCTGAGGAGCACCAGGCTCCAGAGGTTAAGAGCACGGAGATGTTGGCTCCTCCTACAGGACACGAAAAATACTTTGCAACCTTGTGATGGAAGCAGATGTCCAACATGCTGTTTTGCATAAAGCTGGTAGGGAAGAATGACTTCACCACCTCCTGCTTGGCTTCAAGGGCTCAAGGTTTAGCTAAAAACGTGTAAGATTTCATCACCTTACTGTCCAACTTAGAACAGAACTGTTCTGGGATCCTCATACCACAGGGGACTGGACTACACCTTATGTCCTCCTCCCTCCCCCAAGATAAAGGCTACAGCCCCCCTCGTGGGTCACCAGCTCTTGGATTCTCAGTGGACCCTTGACCCATGGGTGATTCCTACCT
The DNA here is from genome assembly GCA_004024925.1 of Scalopus aquaticus. NCBI lineage: Eukaryota > Metazoa > Chordata > Mammalia > Eulipotyphla > Talpidae > Scalopus > Scalopus aquaticus. The sequence goes on from PVIJ01008890.1 coordinate 28,596, forward strand.
GTCTCCAACCCTTTGCATATGTTGTTTCTCCAACACGGAGTGGACTCTTGTGCTGGGATGCTTCTAGGTATCCCTTAGCTCTCCACTGGGACATCCCTTTTTCTCTGCTGACTCCCTGCCCGCCCCTACACACACATACAGCCAATGTCCCTCTATCGAACTTCTTGAGCTCTCTGCTCGACGTCATCCCATCACGGGTATTTGCTAGATGTCTCTGCACTCAGCAGTTATAGTCTAATGGGATAAGCAGACACACATACATACGTTTTGCACCCATTTGAAAGATTCCAGCCAATACTGAATGGACACATAGAGACGGACATGGATGAAGGAAGAAAGGCCAAGCCAGATCTCGACCTCAAGACCACCCCTGAATACAGAAGGAAACAGGGACCACCCAAAGCGGTGGGTGAAGGACATCCCTGGAGAACACAGCTTAGGAGACTTCTGGAGCAAAGCAGAGTAGGACTTCTTCAAAAAACAGCAGATCTGTTCGCTGTGAATAGGTCGAAGGGTGGGCAGGTACTGGGGGGACGAGACAGTGAAGGGTGAAGTGGAAGACAGCCGGGGGGGGCTCACACAGGGCTTGGAATCGAGATGAGAGGCATGTCCGCTTCCCCGGAGCAGCGGAGTTTCGACAAGATGACACCAAGACCCAGGAGCGCCCGGCTCCCTGTCCGTGGTCGGGCACGCGCCTTCGCGGGGACACGGTGGCTGTTTTCCCATCGATATTTAATATTTATTTAAGAACATTTTCACTTAATATTTGTTTAAGAACTTTTCCAAGTGTAAATATCTAGAGCTCTAGGGACTAGGAGGTAGAGTACTGAGTTTTAGGGATGACCAGTGGTTTATTAAGCAGGCTAGGAGACAGGAAGGAAAAAAGACCAAAAAGCTGAAGTAGCCAAACATCCTTCTGTTTCTCTTCCCAAAGGGTGTGGCAGCCCCCGGAGAGAGGACGCTCTCCTCAAACTTATTTATAAATGACTCCGACTCAATACACTCCCTCGTACATTCCTAATGGGATGGCAGACTGCCTCGCCCTCGAGTTCTCAGTCATCAGGCTGATCTAAAAGCTTCATCACAGTCTGGGTCAACTAATGAACTAATTAAAACCGTCGGAGGACCCCAGGGGACTGGGTTACACCTCATGTTCTCGAGTCCCCCCTCACGCCTTGGACACATGGCAGATACTCGATATATAGTTATTGATTGGTTGGACTAACTCACCATCTGTCATCTAGTTCAGAGTTTTGATATTAACCAAAGCGCTTAATACTGGGCATGAGCCACCCAGGGTGCAGAGAGGGGTTCTCTTTTTCTGAAGAGATGCAAACTTTCACACTATTTCAAGCATCTTTGAAAGAGTGAACACGCTGGTTTTTCCTCCTGTCCTTGGGCTCATGCCTTTTCTTCTCAGGCCTCTCACCCCAAAGAATGACTCAATGACAGGAACTGTGGCAAAGGAACATCTTCTACAGTGGTGAAGACAACAGAGACAGCAATGAAAGTAGCAAGCTTGTGCTTAGGGATCTTCCTATCCCACTGGATCCTCACAATTCAGCAGTGAGTCCATTAGGACTTGAGAAAACCCAAGTTTACAAGAAGGAAGAAAGTTCAGTGACTTGGCAAAGCCCACAGAGCTGATGCATGGTTAGGCCAGGAATGCCAGAGCTCAAGCTCACGGAATGTCTATCACGATGCATCTTCTCTATTTGCGAGGACTCATACTTTATTTAGGAAAGCTCAGACGTGAGCAGGGCTTCCTAGTCCGTCAATCTTGGAATAAGAAAAATAAAAAGGGAGGTTCAGTGATCTGCAGCACCAAAGGGAGCCTGCTTATATAAAAAGCATTTTAGAAACAAATGATTCAAGCAAATTAAAGATTCCCACATACTTGACCAATAAAAAATAGGTACTAAGTTATGTCTGTGGTTTAGGGCAGACTAGTTTATATGTCATTAAATATTTCTTTAAGAGATATATTCTCAGACAAGTTTAAGAAATACATGTTTTAAGAAATATGTGGATAAAGCCCTGAAGTGGAGGTTCTGTTTTCATATCCCGAATCCACCACATAATAGCAATGTGAAATGGCATTTTTTAAAAGTCACTAATCCTCCATTTTCCTGCATGATGGTGATGATTAAAATGACAACGATGACATTAGGATAACAGTTGCTACATCACAGAACATGCGTTCGACTCCCAGCCCCAAGTGTGGCGATTCTAGCAGCGGGCTCGGCAGGCGCCATCAAGGCCACAACACACCTGACCAGGAAAAGGCAGTTCGATGTGCTCATGGACAACATGTTCTTGACTTACATGAAGGTGCTAAGAAACAGTTATTTTTCTTGTCCTTCCAGAAGTTTCCTGTGTGCATGATCTCTCGATACCTCATGACCTTGCACTTTATTCCTTAACACAGACACTTCTACCCAGCCTGAGAGTGATCAAGCAGGGACGGCACAGAGCCAGAAACATCCCTGAGGCCGCAGAACAGACCCCTCAGCCGACAGCCACACCGTCCCGACGTCCCGTGCGCCTTGTTGGGTAAGCTCGTTCGGGGTCTCTGGGGCTCCCTCTGGGCGCTGGTGACCCATCGGCCCAGGCCGTCCTCTGGCGAGTGTGGGCAGGGGAGGGAAGACTACCTGTGTCCTGCAGGAAGCTGGGCAGCATCATTGACCTCTGTGTGCTCTATGGCTGCCCCTCAAGTTCTGGGAATCATCTACCCTCTGGGGGGCAAAGTCGGCTCAGGTGAGAACCACCGTCCTTAAAGCATCCTCATCAGTAGGGTGAGAGTCACAGCACTAACGCTACTGCCATCGTATTCATGCTGCTAAGTCTCGGTATTAACGCTACTAAGCCTCGGTATTAACGCTACTAAGACTCGGTATTAACGCTACTAATTAAGTCTCGGTATTAATGCTACTAAGTAAGTCTCGGTGTTACTGCTACTAAGTCTCGTTATTAACGCTACTAAGCCTCGGTATTAACGCTATAAGCTTCGGTATTAACGCTACTAACCCTCGGTATTAACGCTACTAAGTCCCGGTATTGATGCTACTAAGTAAGTCTCGGTGTTACTGCTACTAAGTCTCGGTATTAACACTACTAAGCCTCAGTATTAACGCTACTAAGTCTCGGTATTAACGCTATAAGCTTCAGTATTAACGCTACTAACCCTCGGTATTAATGCTACTAAGTCTCGGTGTTAACGCTACTAACTAAGTCTCGGTGTTAATGCTACTAAGTAAGTCTCGGTGTTAATGCTACTAAGTCTCGGTGTTAATGCCACTAAGTAAGTCATGGCATTCAGGCTCCTACCGCAGCATTAACAGCACCCCCAGGAGCAGCAGCGGAGGCATGGCGCTGGCCTCTCGCAGCTTCCTGTGACCCAGGCCCCGCGGTCCGTACCCCCACCCGCACTGTCACCAAGGCCCTATACCCACTCCCAAACCAGGCTTTACATCCTCCCTGTACGGCCCAGGAGCGAAGTCCGGGACAGGCTGACGCGTGCCCAGTCGCCCAGCTAGCGAGTAGCTAGTTCGGGATTCGGCCACAGCTCAGTGCGGCTCCTCTGCCCACTGCCGTCACGACAGTGAAATGGCAGCATCCGCGACGCGCCCCCCGAGTCGTGCCTGGCCAGTGCCGGTGACCTCCGCGCCCCGGGCCCTGAGGCCACAGCTGGCCCCGGGGCTCCCCCGGCCCACGCTCAGCCCGCCTCGGGCCGCAGGAGGGCAGAGTCCCCGGTGCTGGGGCCGCGTCCAGGCCGGCACGACGACTGACCGCGGCCTCCAGCCCCAGCCCAGAGGGAAGCCGGGACGGCGCCTGAGGTCGTCAGCAGCGGCGCTGGCCAGTCTCACGCACCACGGGTGATAAACTGGAAGTCGGTGCCTGCTCTGGTGCCCTCTGGGGAAGGCAATGAAGAGGAATTATATCCCTGCTTAGGACCAGCTCCAAACAGGACAAACCAACAGTTCCGAGGACTTGCTCTGTGCGGAGCCTACAGCCCCACACAGAGCTCGGGGGAGCCCTGCAGGCGGATGGGGGGCCCCAAGCCGGAGAGTGGAGGTCAGGCGAGACAGACAAGCGCCCGTGCTGGCCAACAGGCCACGTCAAGACCATTTTTAAACCCTGGACAGCCTGGCTCAGGGCCGCGGTGGACCCGGAACTGCTCCAGGGGCTCTCTGGAAAGAGGGACCGTAAGGCCCAGGGGACACACTCTGAGCCTACTAGAAGGTGCTTTGAACAACCCTTCAGCAGCGTCGTTCCCCTGGAGCTAACCCTGAAGGTTGAGAGTGAGACTTTGTGAGAGAGAAAAAAAAAGTTGCGAGTCAATGAGCTGTAAATAGTTAATGAACTTATAATCAGAACATAAATAGTTTTGCCTTAATGTGCTGACACCTCGGGGGGAGAATGTTCCGTGTCTTAGCAGTGCGGGGTATCGACCATCGATTTCTTTCAGCTGCACTTATCTTATTTTAAGTCCTCGTCATTTTATTACAAATGGATAAGTAAAGATATTTAAGCCATTTAGGATGAAATATGCACTTGAACAGGGAAGAATGTGCATTTGCAGTGGTTACTGGCGGGTTATAGATGCTCTGAGCAATAAAATATCGGTAAATCATGGTCGAGATCTGCATTACTGCGCTCTCCATCGATACATTTATTAATTCTATTTATTCCTTATACTTCCATTAAGAGGCTGAAACCTCTAAATTAAAAAAATCACCGGGAATATCTTTCAAGACTATGTAGTGGTTAATATGAGGGGATGTGGGTAAGTGGCAAAATTCTAGGGTTCTAGAAGCTGGATAGAAGCACCTGGAGGACACATTTTGGGCATTCGGTCAAAAGTGAGCTCTGCCTCCGTGCTGGCTCTAGGTCGCCCCCACAGACTGGACTCGTGAGGTTCAGCCACATCAGGCTACAGGCACGCTTTTGGTACCCCCAGAAACACACTCCTGATAAGTACTGGGGTACAGGTATAATACAGGAGGGGACCCTGGAAACCACAAGGGGTGGGGGTAGGTCTGGTCGGGACAGAAGCCAACAAAAGACATGTCATTGAGTGAGAGGCCACTGCAGGCAACAGGAGTACCCCCCAAAGAATTCTGGGGGGCTCCCGGAGTGGTCCGCCCTGGGACACAGGGCACACGTGCCGCCCCCCTGGCTCTGGTTAAGTCGGTGGGGATGGGGATTAGGGAACTCGGGTGGTCCCAGCGCTCCCTGGAAGCCGGTGGCCAGAGAGCCCCGAGGCGAGGGAGCTGGCACTCAGGTCCAGATGCAGGCACAGAGAGGGCCCCGGGGGAGAGATCTGGGGTGGGGGCAAAGGCAGTCACTTCTATAGTCTCAATGTTCCCCACGAAGAAAGGAGGGGACGGCGGCCTTGGGGAGTCCATGACGCATCCTGCAGGAAGGCAGGCCCTGCGCTTCTCACAGGACAAGCACCGCGGACGGAGCCTCAGGGGTCTGGGGTCAAGCTGAGAGCCCCTAACTGCTGTCTCATCAGCACGCAGGCCTGGGTGCCCCTGGCAGACTCTGACTCGGGGTCTGGTGGGACCTGGGAATCTGGATTTCCACCCCCATGTCGGGGCACCCCCTGCCCCCCGCGTGTGCCTGTCTCAGGTGCTCCAAGTACCCGCATCTCATCCGACAGCAGAACCACCGCGGAGAGGCCTGGCGGTGGGGCTTCACGTTCCTTAAGATCTGAGGACTTTGTGCCTGGATATTTCCCTTTTCTTTGAAAACATGATTGCTTGCTGTGCTCTCAGACTCACAGAAAGGAGGTAATTGTTGGCAGGATTCTGAAGCCCTGATTATGCAGCATGAATATATTAAAATCCACAGGTATTTTGCAGGGAACCCACGGGACCACTCAGCAAGACCATT
>PVIJ01008890.1:34593-47031 GCA_004024925.1 Scalopus aquaticus
TGGGGGTAGGCTGGCGGGGGCGGGGGGTAAGGCCTGTTGTCCCCTTCCGGCAGGTTTGTTTTAGGAGCTGTGGCCTGGCAGTCATCCTCAAGCTGCTGTTGAGGAATGTTCTGGACCTGTCATTTGCACGAGAAATTCTTTTATTAATGGACAAAAGGGGGGAGCGGTAAAGCATTATAACCATCCACGCCTTCTGCTAGCAGGTAGGATTCTCGGGCCTCCTTCTCTATCTTCAGTTTAAAAGGTATTTCGCAGATGTCAGCAGTCATTAATAGGCTGACAAAAGAAGGGGGAACTGACTCCAGAGACTGTCAATGAAAAGGCCATCCGTCTATTTGATTTCTCTACCTCTTCCTGCTTTGATTTGTCTCTGTGCTCAAAAGCTCCAAGACTGGCTGGCTTGCCATTATTCCGTAAGGCAATTAAGCAACTTGGCAATAAAAGCAACCACATTTTTCTGGAGTAGTTCATGGAGAACACAGAACGGAACAGCGGAGGACAGATGCCACACCGAAATGTAAGCACTTATCTGAACACACGTGCCAGCGCCGCGGCGGAATGGCCTGCCAGAGGCCCCTGTCCATCCCCCGCGCCTCCCCAACCACCTCTCCCCAGGGGCCCTCTCTCGCTCTGTCTTCAGGCCTCCTGGTGGTCAGCGTGTAAATCCAACCCTGCTGAGCTCCCTCGGGTTAAGCTCCTCCTCAACCTGGAAAGCACGCGTGGTTTGGGGAGGCCCCACCGCCCGCTTGCCGAGAACAGCTCCGCGCCCACGTTCACCCATCGTCGCCACACACGTCTCTCCCCTTGTTTCCTAGTCCTTCCTAGTCCCTCCCCACCCCCACCTGCCGGATCCCCAAGGTCAGCATGCCCTTCCCTCGGTGAAGTTTCCCTCCCCAGCCCTCCAGTTCTCAGCCCTCCACTGCTTGGCGCGTGGCCGGGCGTCCGGAGCCGCCGTGTGCACACTCGGTGCGTCCACGCGCTCTCGGGTATTACTGGGCACCCGCCATGCGCGCGAGATGAAACAGCACCGGCGCCCGCTGTAGCAGTCTGCCTCGCCGCAGAAGGGTTTCACCAGGTCTCGCTCGCTCGAAGCAACTATCATGAGCTCCCAATGTGTACACGGCAGGGTGCGGCGGCTCAGGGGGGTGCCGCTGACCCAGTGTCCAGGGCCTACAGCCGAAGTTCCAGCTCCGGCCTTAACTCCAGGCACGGGGCTGCTTCTGCACCCGCCCGTGGCGGCTTGAAGGAAGAGGCGCTCCCAGGGTCTTGGACTGAGGGTCTCAGTTCCTCACCGGTTGGCGCCCCTCCTGCAGAGCCGCTGGTCACACCGGAGCCGACCCTGCAGCCGCTGACCTCCCTCCGCCGAAAAGCAGCACCCGAAGGGGAAGCCAGTCCAGCCTCGGAAGTCCTCTCGCCTCTGCGCGCTCCGCGGATCTAAGTGGGTGCGGAAGTGCAGCCCACACGCCCAGGGAGGCAGGCACAGGAGAACTTGGCTTCCGGTAAAAGGGTCCACTGCGGCCGCCTAGACGTGGACAATCCCATCCCCATTCCCAGGAAGCTTGGTCCGGGAGGGCCGCCCTCTGTGGACGGCAGAGGCGGGAGGGGGAAGGTGCAGCGCGGTGACCGCTGCCCGCCGTGGGCGCCTCCGCCTCTGCGCCCCCGCCTCCCTCGCGAAGTCCCCGTGGTTCCCTCCCGCCGCGTCTTTGCATCTCTCTCTGCACGGCGGGGCAGCATCTCGGCGTCTCCCGGTGGACAGACCTTTCCTGCCCACAGCCCACCCTCCGGAAGAATTTTCCGATCCTTGCACTTGTCAGGTCTCTCTCTTCCCACTCCGAGTCCCAGAAAGTCAACTCAAGCCCGTTTGAATTCGAGCTGGGATTTAATGACCTGGTGGGTGAGGACCAAAGGGCACCGCTGGAGCCAGATGCCCGAGAACATCAGTCTGGGATATCGCATTTGTCCAGCCCACAGGAGAGTGTCCTCTCCTCCGGAGCAAGCCAAGGAAAAGTCCTGCAGTGTCCCCCAGCCCCAGAATGGTGAGCAGGCGGCACCCCGATGGAAAATGGGGTGCTGAACACACAAATAATCGGATAGGCGATGCGGAGCCAAGGGGACGCATCACTGACCCGATCAGAACTTCATCACCTCCCACGGGCGGCCGGAATAAACTCCGGCATCTCTGCCGGCCAGCGGGACCCTCCGTCGCCGGCCCAAGGCTGCCCCCCCCGCCTCATCTGCCGCAGCGTCCAAGCTCGGCACCAAGACCTACTGCGCCCTCCTCCCACGCCCCTTCACACGCCTGCACCCCCTTTGCCCAGAGGGCTGAATTCAGGGTCACCTCCCCATGACTGCACCTCAAGACCCAGCTCAGTGGCCCGTGCCCCTCCCCAACGCCTGCCCCACCTCTGGTGCTTCAGTCGCTCCTTTCGCAAGAGCCCTAGTCCACACCCCACTGACAGGCTCTTCTCGGCGGGGGCCAGGCTGCACCCCGGAGTGTGCCAGCAGCATCCGGGGCCTCTGGGCTGTCCTGACTAGAGAGGGGGCCGCTTCTGGCCTCTAATCAGTGGAGAACGAGACACCCCGAGACACAGAGTAGGCAAGCTGGGGATGCCAGGCACCCAGAGGCGGGGTTCCTCTTGGGCGCCTCTTGCTGTGGCCTTAGTGCCAGTCTCCCGAGGCCCTGCGCCTCTGGGGCAGGTGGCTTGCCGCCCCGTCAGCGAGCGCCCAGCACTGGCAGGTGCCCGGCCCATAGCAGATGCTCTCGAGACGTTGGCAGGATGACCAAGGCTGGGGGAGAGGGGTGCGAGTGTCCAGATGGGCTCCTGAAACGTTAGCCAAGAAACCGAGTTCCTGGAAGGCGTGCGGGGTTCTTACATGGCTATTGTGTTAGGTTTCCACCCCTCTGCAAGAGTATATTTAGACAAAGTTGCTGAGTTCACAGTGTTCACAGTCACGTGACTCTCTGCAAGGTAACCTGGGCTGCTGTAGTTCTTTTTTTATATTTTTGCATAGAAGAACTGGGGTGCAGGCCAGAGGGGCGGGGGGGGGGTGTGAGCGGATTCCCCAGAGACAGTGGGGAGCAGAGGGGAGCAGAACAGGCAGATCTACTGAAATCCACTGCTGAAGGGAGCAGCAGGGAGACAGGAGGGGTCTGCTGCGCCCTGTGGGAAGCTCCCTGGCCGGGGATCGGACTCGGGCCATAGAGGTGATAGCCTGAGACTCAGCCCCTACAACACCAGGGAGGCCCTCTCTGTCCTTTTTATGCTCCTGATGATGAAGAAACGGCCTCGTGGCTTTTTGTAATTCCTAAAACAGAAGAAATAATTCTAACCCTGTTACAGTGTTTATTCTTCCCATAGTCCCCGGCCTTCTTCCCACCAGCGTCTCGTTCCCAGCGAGGCCTGTCAGGTGACACCTCCATGGGAGCCCCCAGCCTGGGCTGGGCCAGGCACACAGCCACTCAGGGCCCACGACGGGCCGGCACGTACCCCGGAATGGACACTCCAATGTCAGGCGGAGTGATTTACACCACCTGCCAATGACGAGGACGCAGAGGTTCAGTGCGTCAATAAGCTTCCAGAACCATCCTGGGCTGAGTGTCAACGACCCCTGAAGTCGGGCACTGCCTGCAGACAAGTGGCATTAAATAGAGCATTCTGGAACAAGAAATAAAATTGAAAGCTTCCATTATCTTGAGAGTTCGCGTTAACGTAATAACAGGGGAGAAGCCGGAGAAGTGTGTGCCTCTGTTCCGGTCATTAAAACGTCTGGATTCATTCATTCAGTCAGTCCCATAGACTGAAAATCCCCGCCATGCCAAGCCCAGCCCAGGAACCTCACGGTTCCTCATGTTTATTCAATAGACACTGACACTTTCCGTGTGCGACTCCCTACATCTTTACCAACAGGAACTTTTTACAATGCTGGGGAATGAGTGTGCGTGACCTCCCCTGGGCAGATGAGCAACTGAAGCTCAGAGGAGTCAGCCAAACGCCCAGAGTCACACCACAGGTCAGCAGCGGAAGCTTCCCGGGAGCCGGCATCCCCAACCACCGCAAGACACAGCCTGGTAGGTGTCGCCCCCAGTTCTCTTAGTCCACACGGTGGCCTGCCCATATTCCAAAGTCAACATTTTGTTTAGTGGCCAAACATTTCAAAACCAAGAGACTCACCCAAAATCCGGATTTCTGGATTCTCTTGACAACTCAAAATCTCTGGGTCTACCACCTGCTTTCTTGCTTGGCCACGGAGGAGATCTCAAAAAAGTGGGGGGCACACAAACTCATCTGGCTCCTTGGAGACCTGTGCCTGGCCTCTGATGTTTGCATCTGAGACCCTGATTTGCTGTTTTGCACACAAAGATGCTGAGCCTGGAGAGGTTAAGGGACTGGGCCCTGGCCCAGACCTCGGGAGGGGCAGAGGCTGGATCTGCACTTGGTAGGTCCTAGCGGAAGAGGCACATCACCCTCGAACTGAGGCAACTCAAGGAGGGCCCTTTATTTAACACTTTGTGTGCCGGTGCCCTTTAAATTTACCAGCCCTTGGGGCCGGCCATTTTCTGTGCCACCGCATGAATGGTGTAAAAAAGCATTCAATAAAACACACACAGCTCCTGAACGACTGGATATTAAAAAAACTGTACTATCTCTCATAAAACACCTTACACTTTCACCAAAACAATGTGTAAAGCTTCTAGACTGAGTATGATCAAAGAAATAGCTCCTAATAGTTCCAAATAATCCACCGTGGTATGAAAAACCGGAGACTAGATGAACACGTATTAATACGTGAGCGGCCACCTGATACTGGTGACAAAAAACATACTAATACGTGAGCGGACCACAGTGTTAAAAAGGGACTGGCAACAGGGGCAGGTGTGGAGTAACAGCCCTAGATCATTTCAAGGAAGCCACAGCCGTCCCTAGGTCTCAAGGGGTAAGGGGGCGAACCCAGAAGCGAAGGAAGACAAACATGCAGTACCGGTGCTTGACGGAGGGGAGGAAAGGGCCTTCTGGGGAGGGCACAGGGAACCTCACAGGTGGGAGCAGAGGAAACCCCCTTGGGTCCCTGTGTCCTTCCACCTGACTTCTAGTCAGGGCGCCCCCTACTGAGCAGACCTACAGGCTGCTGAAAGACCCACCTGCTTGCATAGGGAGGGGAAAGCAGGATGGGGCTGGGGGCTCACACCGCAGGCAACACAGACCCCCGACATACAAGGCCCGCTGGGCTCCCCAAACCACGCTTTTCCCACTTCACTTGCTTTAAAGCCATTCAACTTACTATCCCAGTAACACGCAAGATGGCAGCAGGCAGAAGTACAGTGCGGGGATGTGCCAGCCTGTCTCTCCCAAGGTCTTTCCATTGACTAACTCGTTTTTCCAAGTGCCTGCCACGCGCTGGGCATGGAGTCTTTTCTGGAAACACGCAAGGGGGCACAGAAGAGTGCCAGAGCTGTCAGGATCCTCTTCTCTCAAGTATGGGGTCAGATCAGCTCTCACATCTAGACACACTTCGGCCTTTTGCTCAAAACCAAGGACAAGGGGGACTTCCTCTTTGAATAGAAGGGGAGCCCGAAAGACTTGGAAACGCAGAGGTGCATCTCGTGCTGACCAGGTCTTGTTGCTCCACCTCGAGCGATGGCACCACATCCTCTCACTCCCTGAGTCTCAGTGTTCCTCTCCACGTGCCACGCCATTAGGCCAACTAGCCAACTAGCCTGGGATGCAAAGGAAACGTAAAGGACACGGCAGTTGAAAATGTCTGAAGAGCGAGGGCTCTTCATGCTGGAGGGGTGTCATTTCTAACCCTACGGTAAATACAGGAGCTAAGAATGGGGGTGGGGCGTTGAGGAAGCACTGAGGGCTTGAGTCCATGTGGCTATTCCATTTGGCGGAGCGCGATAGTCCTCAGGCCTGGCCATCCCTGCGCCAATATCTGCACCAGCTACGCGATTCTCTTTGTAATGTTTTCTTAGAACTGGAAATTTCTTTCCTTAAATGTACTTAAAGATGGAGACATTGCTAGCCCAAGTTAAAACGTAGTATTGTTCCAATGTGTAGCTAAGCAAACAGACTGCCACCAAAGTTAATAATTCAGTCTGTGTGGTCGCAAGCACACTCCTGGTGTTTTCAGTAAGACGCGTAACTTGGGGAATGACCCGGTAGAGGTTCTGCGCATGAGCTCTGGAATCAGATAAAACTGGTCTCAATGGCATCACTCAGAGGGATTTGCCTGACACATCCCCACCAAGGACTAAAAGAAGAATGTGTGCAGGGTACTTAATACCATGCCTGGCCCAGGGAAGACATCAGGAAACGTGAGCTTTCAGAGCTCCACAGACTCACCTTGATGGCAACACAGGTCACCAAGGTCCCAGGGTACACAGACACCAAAAACCTGCTTACATCCTGAAAGTGATGGTCTAGGGGAACAATATCTGACTGGGAATTCTCAGAACTCCAGGACCCATTCAGCAGCGGGAGCACTCTGGATTTGGGGGTGGTAGAGCAGAGATTTCATGAAAGGCAAAAAGATAGATTTCTAGTCAGTCAAACAATGCCGCCACCAGCCAGTGAGAACCAGGTTGTGGTTTCTAAGGAGGGGGACAGAGGCTAGGAGGTTTCAATTAATTCTGAAATATTTATTCATCCATCCATCCATCCATCCATCTATCCACCCACCCGGATGGACCCATCTATCCACTTACCCATCCACTCACCCACCCACCCATCCACTCACCCACCCATCCACTCACCCACCCATCCACTCACCCATCCACTCACCCACCCACCCTTCCATCCATCCACTCACCCATCCACCCACCCACCCAGTTGTCCATCCAATCATCCATTCATTCAACAAACATTGGAACAACTCTATTTCTAGGCACTGCCCCAGGGGTTGGATACTGAGCGAGTACAACAGGGCTCCCCCTGTGCTTAGGCTGTGGAAGACAGGCACACTTGGGATACAGTTCTAATATATTCCACAGATTTGTTCAGCCTCACCCTTAGCCCTTCCCCCAAGAAAATACCTAGGCTTCATGACAGCTCTCATCTCCCAGCCAGCCCTGCCCACTAGGCCTGCCCTGGGTGCGTTTTCTGTGGGATCCCTCATGCGTGCCGAGTCTGGACCCCGGCCCCACACACCCGGCTCGTGAGGCTATGGCTCCCCCTCACTGCTGCAGGCCTGGAGGAAGCACCGCCCTGGGGTGCAGGGTCTGGTTTCCTCAGGAGCTTCCTGGAGAGCTCATGTAAAGGCACAGGTAGGCGAGTTCATTCTCCCATGGAGTGAGTTAGACCCATTCAAGGGGATCAAAAGACATCAGCAGGCAGGTCTTCTCTCTTCCTGCTCCAAAGTATACTGGTCCCCACAGCCTGCCTGGAACTTTCTAGAAAGGAAGTGAGTCACTGTTGTTTTTAGGAAGCTGTGGTCAGCTTAGGAACACACTTTTGTGGGTGTATACACGCATGCTTGCCTTCTTCTCCTGCCTCAGTCCCCTCTTCCTTCAGTCTAGTTGCCCTGGCCTTGCACCCTCCATAAAGCCTCCGCGCCCTGAGTGTTATCTTGGGCTCTATCATCAAGGAAAAGCATATTCAAAGGTCTTGGAGTAGAGACAATATAAAAGCAAGTTTCTGAGTAAATTACAAAAGGGCACTGTTAGCAGAAGGTGGGATGCAGACTCTGAAACCAAGAAAGAGGCAGCTAAGTCTGGAATTCTAATGCTTGCGAAACCCCTCTGCCCCTTGAGGACTTCATGTCCCTAAACAGTCTCAGACAGCCTGTGATTCATGGAGAGTTCAGAGGATTCGGGATAAAGGAGTTCCGTGACTCCGCTCACACGGGTTTTTCTGACCCTTCCAGTTCAATATGCCAGTGTCTGCCACAGAGAGATGTTTCATAGGTCAGGGAATCAGAAAAATCCTGATGATATCCAGGGGATATCAACTGAAATCAGTCGAACTGTGACTGCAATCTGACCGATTAAGTTTATAGACATAATCACATCCCACATGGGCGCCAAGCAAGACATTGGCAGACTAGAAGGAGTAGAGGAAAAATACCATGTGCCTGTTAATTGTGGGCAGGCGGCTACTGGACTCAGTTCTCATGTGCTGTAAACAGGAAGGTCAGGAGGAGAGAGGACAGCCTCTCAGCACATCAGCACACAGCCGCGCATGAAGAAGCTGCTCTGATGCCGGGACAGAGAGGAAGAGAAAGGGGAGAGAGCTCCAGACCCCTGGGCCTCCTTGGTGAGAGCCCCACAGCTTTGGCTGACTTTACATGGGACCTGGGAGCCCCTCCACACATGTCCCAATAACAGAGAACTCCATCACTGTGTTGGCAAGACGCCAGGCCCACTCACGCCGAAAGCCACACACTCAAGAGCCGCACTCGCCACTTAGCCCCAGTGTCCTTCCCTGTCCAGCATCCGACTGAGACCCCGGAGTATTTGAGTGTCCCTGTCCTTCATGTCTTCCTTCTGTTACTGACAATGGAGGATCTAGTTCAATTCCCCAAGAATTAAAAAAAAAAAAATCGCAGGGAGATCCGAGTGTTGAGAACATTAGATTTTCGAAGAGCTCTAATCAGCCCCGGAGAGGCCCCAACATCTGGCGCTCGCCTCTGTGCCTGTGACTTCTCCGAGCAGGACCAAAGAAGCTGGATGGAGACCACGTGTTCTCCACCAGAACGCAGGACTGAGACGGCAAACTCAGCCATCTCTGCCTGCAGGTTCACAAGTGGCAGCTGGCGGGGACTAGGGGGCCCCAGCTACAGAGGGAAACCCACTCTTAGCTCCAGTGTTGCTGCTCCCCAACGTGGGAATAAAAGGCCAATATGATCAATTTTCAAGGGGAGTCAAAATCCAGATACTAAATATGCTAACATTTTAAAATTATCAAGTGATTCATATTAAGCAAGAGGAAAAGGAGACGCAGGTCAGCGGACAGACAGCGGAACAGAGCAAGCGGGCTGGCAGGTTGGGCTGACGGTTTGGCAAATGGAGAAAAATTTAAGAGAAAACTTTAAGGGAAAGAGGCTTTTTTGCTCTTGGATGGGCCGCCACGGGGCAAATGTGAAAGCCATTTCTCTTCCATCTTTAAAAATGAAATCAATACTTTGTTTTCCTTGGCATGCTTCATTTATCATCTGGGGCCCAGGAGAAACGGCCTGACATCGAGTCTGCCTAGAGATTTGGCGATTCTGCAGCGTGTAGGAGGAACCTGCAGGTCTGTGGCATGGGGGTGGCAGGCGACCCCCATCCCAGCACCGCCGACCTGGCGTTTGATGAGATACTGGAGTTTTAAAAAATCATAGCATGTGGTTAGGAATCCGCGATGCCTCAGAGTGAGGGCTAAACCAAAGCGCACCGCCCCAGAAAGTAGAGTAAGCTGAAATAACCCCTGTACCCGCCTGTGGGGACCTGGTATGGGCAGGGCCAGTCCCAGCACCTCTGAATACACCTGTGCCTATGCAGGAGCGGCGGGTCTGAGCAAACTCCTTCGGTTGGCTCCCCTGCCTCCAGCTTCCCGGCTTTCCCAGGGGATGGCAAGCACCCGCAGGGACAGAGGAGGGAGGCTGCGAGGGCGAGGCCGTTGCTCCTCAGGCTTTCTCCCTGCAGGCCTGGTCAGCTCTCTCTACCTCTGGCCCGGGAGCCACCCACTTCTTGCCGCTTCAGTCCTAGAGACGGAACTGCCTGTCTGGAACAATCCCCAGAATTCCCCTTGTGACCCCATTCATGCTCTTATGAACAGTCCCTCACTTCAACTTCACCAATTCTGAGTGGGCTGCCAGTTTTCTGCTGGGATCCTCCAAATTCCCACTGTTCACTGGGAGCAGGAAAAACACCAACTTCGTACTTCCCCGAGCATCGCCAACCTGCCTGCGGCGCCGGCTCCATCTGTGGCAAGGAAGCCCGCGCTCCTTCCAAGTAGCGGCCCGAACTTGGTCCTCATGCTTCCCCTTCAGAAGCGCAGCGGCCGGGGGCTCTGCTGGAGGGTGAGCGTAGGGAGGGTGTGAGGGAGTGTCCGGCCTGCAGAGCCCCAGACCAAGGCCGGGTCACCGCTCAATGGGTCTCTTAGGATGAAATGGCAAGACCGACCCAGCCCCCAGGCCCCGTCCGTCACGACACAACACGAGTCCATCAGCTGACCTGAGTTCAAGGACATGTTCTGTCCGTGTCCAGGCCGCCCCCTGAGCTCCAACATCATCTCTGCTTGCAATGAAGCCAAGGGCTGCGGTGCGTCTGCGCAGCTGGCCGGCCACTGTATTTTAGGGCACAGTATCCAGCTTTGGGCTCTGCGGCTTCTTCACCTCCCTTCTCATTTCTGCAGCCCTTATTCCACACGGCCTGATAATCATCCTTAAGCAGATTTTATCTTTTTTTTTCCCTCTACATTTCTTCTCAAAAAAAATTTTTTATAGTACCAGGACTATCATGCCTTTCTGGTGGAAGTCTAACTTTCTTAGAGGCAAATGTGTCTTAAGGTCTCAAAAACCATGAAAATGGATTTACAGTCCCCACCCCCAAGATTTCCTTACTTGGGTATCTACTCCAAGATAAGGCATGAATCTGAGCTCTAAAATATAGACGCAGCAATATCTCACGGTTTGCAACTGGAATAAAGGAAATGACATAAACACACTCCCATTGAAAGCTGATTAAATAAAGTACAGGCTGTCGCATGGTCCATAAAAATAATGGTGTAAGGGTATTTAATGATGTGGAAAGGTGTTTACAAAACAATGATAAAATTTCAGAGCAGCTTATGGTGCACCCTGAGTTCAGTTTCTGTAAATTAAACGTACATAGTAAAAGAACAGGTGAGGGAAATGGGCTTTGAGAGGCCTGGAGTGCACTCAGCCCAGGACCACTGGCAGTCGGGGACAGAGCCGATGCTCTCTCCCCGTCTCCTCCTCAGCCCAGCCTGGAGCTGCCTGCCCTTGTGGGGGCCTCTGAGCAGCTCTGGCCACAGGGGAAACGTAGAGATGCATCACTCAGATTAGTTTTGCATGCAGCACTTTGCTGGACCCTGAAACAGAGCTGAGAAGGAAACATGCCCTGCTCGCCCGGACTTGTGGTCTGGAGCAGGGCTGAGCAAGCTCTGGCCCCCGGCGCCAAAGCCAGACTCCTTTGTAAATAAAGTTTTATTGAAACAAGTCACATGAATTTGTTTACAATACCCAGGGCCATTTCCTCACTTCAGGGCAGAGCAAGGGTGACAGCCTGGAGAGCCAAAAATATTTACTCTCTGGACCTTTCCAGAAAAGGCCTACCAACGCCTGGTTTAGAACCCTGCTACTAAAATTGGGGTCCCTGGACCAGCAGCATCCCCCAGAGAAATGCAAACATCTCAGTTCACCTGGGGCCTGTGGCAGCAGGAAAGAGGCTGCTGCCAGAGCACCTCCGCGGTCCCATCCTGCCTGTGGGTTCCAGTGCCCGGGGCCTCATCGCCTCCTGACAGCTCTGTCAGGGAACAGTTTTTGAGGAGTTCCAAGGAATGACCTGGTGATTGACTCTGGTTTGTTAAGACACTTTACTCTCAAGTTCTTTGGAATCTAGAACAGTGAGGATATTATCCTGCGTGTGCTAATGGGCTGCAGTTTTTCTAGAAGAATAAAGCTCCATGGCATACTCATTTCAATAAAAATTCCTAAATTAAAAAATGGGCCTCCCTGGTGGCGCAGCGGTTAAGCTCTGAGCTGTGGAGCTGTCGGCAGCGGTGATGCAAGTTCGACACCCGGCCAGGGAGATTCCCACATAGTGCGGCAGACCTCTCCTGCCCCGCCCGCTGCTCCCCCCAGCAGTGTATTTCCATGAATCTGCCTGTCCTGCTCCCCACTCTGTCTCTGGTGAACCCTCTCGCCGCCCCACACCTCTGGCCTGTACCCCAGCTTGTATGCATAAATAAATAAATCTTTAAAAAAATAAAAAACAAATAAACATCCGTGTGGACAGGAAACCGGAGTCTCCCCCCACCCAAGGGCACCTTGGGAGGGCTACCTAGGAGGCCGGCAGCCCCCAGGAAAGTGCTCCTGCAGGGGCAGCCCTGCTACCGGCCCGCAGGGACCGCTGCACCAAATCAGAAGGAACGCCGGTCATCCCAGACTCACTTCCCCTCTATTAATTACCAGCTCAGCACTGAACTTCAAAGACTCGCTCGGCCATGTGAGCGGCAATCTTCGAGCTATCAATTTTATGGCGCAGCATAGGAAAATGCAGCGATACATCATCCCGCCCCAAATACAAAGGTCAAATGGTATTAATTAATGCAGCGATACGGCCCACTGCCGCTAAATGAGCATTCTGGATTATGGCTCCTTGATTGAGAACTAATGCCTCATTAATCTTAAACATATCCACCTGAGAACATCGGAGAAGTCAAATAGAATAATGGCCAACATTTCAATGAACACAGCCTCTGCGCCGGGTGGGGA
>PVIJ01008890.1:47131-70914 GCA_004024925.1 Scalopus aquaticus
TCTCTCTCTCTCTCTCTCTCTCTCTCTCTCTCTCTCTCTCTCCCCCCACAGGTCTGCCTGTTTCTCCTTTCTCTCCCCCCACAGGATTGCCTGTTTCTCTTTCTCTGTCTCTCTCTCTCTCCCACCCCCACACAGGTCTACCTGTTTCTCCTCTCTCGCTCTCTCTCTCTCTCTCTCTCTCTCACACACACACACACACACACACACACACACACACACACACACAGGCCCTGTGACTCCCACTAACTGCAGGAAAGTCCCCAAAAAGTCTGCAAGCGCAGGCTCTGCCCGGAGGAAGCCAGGTTCAGCAGGCCCGCGGTCTCCGCCACGGCCAGGCAAGGGTTACCCGCGCGTTCTCGCCATATGAATAGATCAAATTTGAGTCAATCGCACAAGTAGCTTTTGTCGAAGAGTTGCCTGAGCAGCGTCAACCTTTCTTCCTTCCGTCACAATCCCTGCTGCAGCTGGGCCCTTTCACAGCGATGGTCTTGTGAGGAGCCGGGAAACTCTTTGTTCTTGGGAGAAGGAAGTTATTCTCCTCGTTTCTTGCTCTCTCTCTCTTCCAAAGGGTTTTTAGCCTTCTGTGTCAAGGTAAATTCGGCCTAATCCCATTCGATTTGATGGAGGATTTCACAATCTCTCTCTCCATGTGTTTAAGCTCAACCCTTAACTCTTGCTGGGCAGAGGATCTACTTCGTGGACCACGCATTTAATTTTTTCTTTTTAATCTCAGTATGGTTTTTTCCTTGCTGCCTGATTCCAGTAGCCTGTGTGTGCTTGGCAATGCAGGTCAACACGGGCTTGTAGTTTTAAATTGTGACATTAATAATCATTGTAGCTTTTTCTTAAGATTTATTTATGCACACAAGAGCTGGGGTGTAGGCCAGAGGGGGGAGGTGAGAGGACTCACCAGAGACAGAGTGGGGAGCAGAACAGGCAGATGGACTGAAGTACACTGCTGAGGGGAGCAGCGGGCGAGGCAGGAGAGGTCTGCTGCGCCATGTGGGAATCTCCTTGGCCGGGGATCGAACTTGTGCAGTGGCCGCCGCTAGCTTCCTGGCACCGAGACTTTAACCCCTGTGCCACCAGGGAGGCCCCATGATTGCAGCTTTGAAATGCCTTTCACACCTCAGGTGCTGGGGCTTCTTCTGCATCTAGTTCCCAACTTTGCCCCCAGTAGGGCTCAGCAAATGAAGGCCTTGCTTACCTAGGGCAGCACTGGATTATTGACAGGGCTGAGATTGGCCAAATATGCCCAGCAACGGAGGCAAATAAATCACCCAGGACACACCTCCCACCAGAAATCACAGCCCGACACTACCTCACCACCTTCCATGTCAAACAGCCACGTGTTCCGGGGACGGGGAGGTGCTGGCTGGGGGGTGCCGCGCTGAGAAACACCATGGGGTGCTGGGCCGGGCTGCACGTTCCTCTCCAATAAATAATTCTTCCGCGAGGTCTCCGGAGATATTAATCCAAACAACCTAGAGGCTAATCGCCATTTCCCAGCACAGAGCAGCAATGGCCTTTCTTCTTTCACTCCCGCTGCGTGCTGCCAGCCTGGGGCGCTTGTGAGGCTCTCTCACCCCGAGCAGACGGGCAGGTGAGCAGACGGGCCAGGAGGTCTGCATGCCAGTTCTGGGCATCCCGCTCCAACGGCCTGGGCTGGGAGGCCTCGGGCCCCTCCGTCGCTGGGTAGTAAAATCAATCGGGTCGGGTGTTTGAGGGTCAGGACCCACGGTGGCCTGCGGGCTCGTCCGGAAGGGGCCAGGCTCAATCAGGCAGGGAACAGGGGCCAAGTAAACAGCGTGCTTCCAAGCCAACTCGGCGTCTCTGTTTCCTAAGCGCCTCGAAGGGAGACACAGGCATAAGCAGGCCTTCCTTCCCGTCCCCACCCACCCTCTTCCTCCACGCCACAGGCTGCTCCCTGAAAGAGCCGCACCACACACTCTGCCACCTCCGGACCCTGCAGCCGCAAGTGCCAGGCTGCTGTAGGAGGAAGCTCCTGGGCGGGCAGGGCCCGGGAGGAACTGAACAGGGCGAACCAGACTCCGGTTCTGGAAGCAGAAAGGCTGAGACCCCGGCACGTGAACTAGCGAGGTCGCGGGGGGGCCTCTGTGGATGCTCCGGCCAGCGCCAGCTCGCTGTCAAGGTCAGCAGACGCCCTTCGCTGGTGGCCAGTGGGGCCCTCCCTGGGAGCCGGTGGGAGCCTCGCCGAGGGGGTTGCCAGACCCGCTGGCATTCTCTGGGTTCAGCCCAGCTCATTCATCCTGGGTGTCTCTGTCTGCGCTAAAGCAGATGTGGCATGTCGAGGTGCGTGTTTTCTGGGGGCGTTACTAGTCCCTCTCCTCTCAGAGTTCTGCAGGTGCTGGCCACCCCTCGACAGCTTGTCTAGGGTCACTGGCAAGACCAGCAAGAGCCGGGGAGCCCAGAGCAAGACACCCCCAAAGAAAGCCAGACTCATTTCCGGACGCCACTCTCTTCTGTGGGCTGGGGGTGGAGAAGCACAGAAAAGAGGGGGGGTCTTGTGCCCATATTCCCCACCCCGCCAGCACCCACCCAGAGTCAAGGCAGCTCTGTGGGGCCTGGAGCCCCGAGTCTCAGCGTCTTGTCCCCAAATCCCAGCTCTGCAGCAACTGCCTCTGAAGCCAGCGCTGGGAACGGTTGGCTCCCGGGAATGCCCCCTCAACAGCCAGAGTTTGGCGGGCAGCATTTCCTGCTAAGTCCTTCCCAACACTCTCATGTCACAGGAGAGCCCTCTGGGTTAAGTTCTTGTTTTCCCATTCATGGGGAAGGACACGCCCAGGGAGGGGAGAGCGACTCGTCCGAGGGCTTGGCCGGTCCAGGGAGGAGGTGGCCGCGAGCAGCAGGCAGTGGCCTGGGCCGCTCCCTTCTGCCACCAAAGGGAAGCGCTGGCCTGTTTCTCCGGCTCTGCAAGCAATGACCACACCCCGGGGGGGTCTCTGCAGCACTTAGGGGGCTCCGGGATGAGGGGCGCCTGGATAGCCAACCCGCCTTTCATTCTCTGGGTGCCACTCTCCAGCAGGGGGCAGGGGAGCCCCTGAGGACACAGAGACGCCTCCTTGAACCATCTCGTTCAGGTTTTCGGTTGGCAGCGTGGCCAGGAGTTGGCAAAGACCAGTGGTTCTGGCCAAAATGGCCCGTCCTTCCTGCAAGTCGGTGTGTGCAGCGAGTACCAAACAGACACGGGGCAGGGAACCCCCATCAGAGGGCACCTGCCTCCCCAAAAGTAAATAGAATTATATTAAAGACAGAATATCAGAGACCCTAATAATGTAATCATAAAGTAATCACTTTGAATTAGGATAATGGCTGTGTCCAACTCCTTATTGCATTTATTTTGAATATCACATTCTTTCAACTCTCATTATTTTAATTATGTTCAATTACAGACATTTGCATATGCTTTATCATGGATATTAGTGAGGTGGAAAAGACTTCCCTGAGTTAAATGATGAGCAGATAATCCATATTATATTACACTTGCACCTCCTGAAAATTTGATTTCGCCACAGCCCAAAGTGAAGTCCCAAGGCAGATGCGGATTTGAAGTGAGTCTGAGATTTCTACGGTGATGTGCAGAACACATGACTCAGAAGCTGACCTGGGGATGAGGGGCTGTGGGCTGGAGTGAGGCAGAGGCTTGAGGCTGGGCTCTGGCTGGGCAAGTCAGGCAACCTCTCTGATGCTCAGTCTCCGCATCCGTGAAGCGCGAGTGCAGCCCCCACCTGGCCAGGTGACCGTGGGATTATATAAAGCAATGCTCAGAGCGCTCATTTGCTCAAAACCAGTTACACAGCCAAGGCTAAAAAATGGCTGCACTTTTCAACCAACGGTCTCGGGCAATTGAGCATCCATGGCGGGGGTGTGGGGGGGTGACCTTCAATCTAAGCATCACAGTTTGTACAAAAACTACCTGCAACTGTATCACAAACCTAAGGGCAAAACGTGAAGTATAGAGCATTCCGCAAAATACCGAGGCAAATCTTTGTGATCTAGAGTTAGGCACATTCGAGCTCCGAAAACAAACACCTGACCCATAAAAGAAAAGCACTGATCATTGATAAATTGGGCCTCATTAAAATAAAAATATCTCTGTTCTGCATATGCTCCTGTAAAGAGGAGGAGAAGCCCAGGTGCAGCCTGGGAGGGAATATTTGCAAAGCGGCTATGGACAAAGGAGTGTTACAGAGGACGCAGACCACGCTCCCAAATCAACAGGCGACAAAAAGCAAAACCACGAGGAGACTGGTAGAAGATGCGGATGGTGCCGGGGAGTTCGCTCAGGACGGAAGGAGCTCACGAAGGGGCTCAGCGTCGCAGTCAGGGCGACAGCGTGGGAAGGCACAGCCACACCTCGAAGGAACCACTGTCCGCACCGTGCAGGACCTCGGGAGCAGAGGACACAGGCCAAGCCCCTCTACTTCCAGGCCTTATGAGCCCTGAGTGGGAGACCCGGGCAGGATGGAGGTTGGGGGTCCCTCAGCGCCAGCATGTTGGGCAAGTTCAGGGTCAGAAACGAAATCAGTTATTAGGAACAGTGAAGTGGGTGTCTCTGGGGCACCCCACCCCCTCACCCAGGATGCTGGCGCTTCTTACCCCAGGGGCTGGAACCCTGCTCCCTCCTGCCCCAAGTCCCCTCTTAACCCCAGGACCCAGAGGCCAGGCCAGGCCAGGCCCCTGCCCCTTCCCGCCCTCTCCCCCGGCCCTGCTCCCTGCCATCACCGTCTCTGCATCTCCAAGGCCCAGCGGCAGCTGTCAGGCAGGTCTCCCCACCCACCAAGCTCTTAGAACAGAACTGCAGCGCCACCCTCCTAATTACCCAATTCAGTGGCTCACACAATGGATCTGCCACTTTCTGAGGATTTCTGACATGCTAATTCCCTGAGGCCTCTCAGCTCTGACAGGAGGCATCGGGGGTGACGGGGAGCGGAGCTGGGAAGGTGCAGGCAGTGAGCTGGAGAGATGATGCAGGTAGGACTGAAGTCACCGGTAGAGCCCAGGGGCCCCCACATGACCTCTCACCCCAAGGAGAAGCCAAGCCAGAGGGAGGCACCACTGCACTCGGGACGCCCCCCCCACGCTCCTACCCACTCACTCGGCCCTGTTCCTGGAGAGTGTCTGTCAGCCAGATGCGCTACCACTTGGGCTAGAACAGGGAGGGAGCAAAGTCTCACGTGGGTGGTGCTTCTATTCCAGATGGGGGATGGGAAATAAACTTGCCTTCTGGCCGGGCATCCTGTAGGGGAGAACGTGGCAGAGAAGGGAGGAGAGGGGTGAAGGGACTGCTTTTAATACAAGTGGTCAGGAGTGATGGGAGGATACAGCCATGTACACAAGGGTCCTGACAAGAGAGAATTTTTTTTTAATCATGTGCAAAGGCCCTGAGGTGGAACATACTTGGCCACTTGGACTATTCCAGAAAAATGTGGAGGGATACATGGGGTGGGAGCTGGGCGGGCAGGAGTGAAGGGAGTGGGATGAGTTTCTAGGGGGTTGTGAGGCCAATGCTGGGAAGCTTCCAGGCCCCAAAAGGCCCAGCATCTTCCCTGTCCCGTGAGAGGGAAACGGAAAGCTCTGGTGCAAAGGTGAGCTGTGACCGGCGCTGTGACGGCTCCTCCACCTCTGCTCAGACCCTTGGACACCAAACATGCATTTCGACTGGGGTTTCTCATCTTTGGCCCTTTGACCTCGAGCTGGACCGGTCCTCGTGGTGGGGCTGCCCAGCTGGGCGAGTATGATGTTCATCAGTCTCCCCCGTCTCGACACAGCAGACCCCAGCTCCCCAGTGGAGACAACCTGGACCCAGAGGGGCTTCCGGTCAAGAACCACAGATCCACAACAGCAGGTGACTGTTAGAAAAAGCATCCAATCCAGCAGTTTCCAGCCCTCGTGCATATTTGGGAGGGGTAGGTTTTTCTCTCCAAACATAGATTGCAGGCACCACCCCAGGTGCACAGAGCCCATCGCTTCTGGGTGCAGAACCCCTGAATCTGCACAGGCAAGGGCGGTTCTGACGGGTCCTTCACCCTCGTCTTCCCTGTCCGCTCACGCTGCTGCTGCAGCTACACTCTGATTCCGCCCATTTCCTCCACTTGGTCCTTTCCCTCTATTTAAATGTTGATTCTAAAAAGGGAAACTGTCCCAGCGCAGGTGTGGGAACCCGCGGATGTCATAGCCTGGGACGGGTCTGACACCTTGAGGGGCGCCCAGGGGTGCCAGCCACTTCCAGAGGGGCGCGCACTCACTTCCGCCCTCCCCGCTTCCGCTCTGGAGATGGAGGCGCTCCCGGTGGCGCACGATGGTGGCGACGGAAGCCAGGACGAAGCGAGGCGGGCGGAGGCTGTGGCTGCTGAAGCTGTGTGTCTCTGCGGCCCGTCGCCTCCCATGCTAACAGGGGGCTCAGCAGGACTGAAGACACGCTCGCTCGCTCGCTCGCTCACTCACTCTCAGAACTATCCAACAGCTATTCCGTCCTCGGCAGGAAGAACAGCGAGAAAATGGAATATTATGCAAGGCTGGTCTGTGTCCTCTCCCAGTGGGAATTATCCCCAATGGCTTCTCCAACCAAGCTGCAGGCTCCGGCCGTGAGCAAGGCCCCAGTACGGAGCCAAGGCCGGGGAACCGTGCCGCCCCAGGAGCAGAGCGGCTGACGCGGGCGCGGGCGGCCCGCTGGCCCCTGCCGTTGCTCCAGGACCAGGGATTTGCCTCCCTGGAGGGCTTAAGACACCCCGAGGCCCCCACGCCTTCGCCACTGTCCACACTTCCGGCCAGTTTCACAAGGGCCACCTGTGCTGTCCTGCGGAGGCCAGCTCCTCTGCCAGCGGCGGTCTGCGCAGGCCGGGGAAGGAGGCAGCGATGTCGAGGGGGCAATCCCGGCGCCAGGGGAGACGCAGGCAGCGGTGGGAGGCATCAGAGCCCTTCAACACTTGACCTTTCTGTCCTGCGCTAAATAAAAAGCAGCGTTTACAGCGGCTGGGCCCGCCACTGCGGCCTTTACTCAGGAATGGCTCTTGGGAAGAGGAGCCAAAATTCCTGGAGAGAATAAGTGAGCTGGGGGTTCAGACACTCTTTGGGGGTCCCTTATTAAATGCCCCCTGTTGTCGGCCCGATAAGCAAGATTATAGGGGAGTCCTGCCATCTGCCACCTCGCACGTGCAGACCACCATGTGACTGACCGCCCTGCAGCTCCTGCTGCTCATTCTGAAACTTCCAGAAAAAGCATTAACCGGGGGAGAGACATGCGAAGCCCCTCACACACCTCACGGCGCCTGCTACGCGCTGGCTGACTCCTCGGCAGCACTGGTTACACAGGTAAGAGGAAGGAAGGTGGGAATTTGCTGTCAAGAGGGTTACGTTGAAATCTCGGGGTGCTGCTCTCAGAAAGATACATTTCAGAGTATCACCTCAACAAATGATACAGATGGTGCCTGCCAAACGCAGAAGAAAGTCCCCCTACCCCCCAGCCCCGAGCTGCTGGCCCCCCAACTTCTGCAAAGAGGATCAAGGCGTCAGGCAAGCGAATACTGTCACCGGAGCTTCCCTGCCCCAAGAGAAGGTGGCTGTCTCTCCGACAGCACGTCCTCATGCCCGGACAACCTCCTCAGACGGTCCCTCGGAGAGAGCGGTGAGGACGGACGCCGAGACTTGGGGCCTTTCTTCCTGACTCCTTGGCTCCGCGCCAGCGAAGAGAGTTGCGAGAAGGTGGGAGGTGGAAGAGCTGCCCCCCCCTTGGGACATGCTGTGAGGACACCCCCATCAGGGAGGGGGCTCGCCTCCCACGCTGCTCTCCCTCCTGCGTCCACAGCCCCGGAGAGTCGGAGGAGAACACCAGACAGGACGCAGGTAGGGGACATCCTACCGGAGACCCAGGGTCACCACCACGAGCAGAGTGGGACGCTGCAGAACTGTCCCCAACCGCTGACCGCGGGTGACCCAGCGACCGCGGCTCCTGGGCAGAAGCAGCAGCCGAAGGTCCAGGGACACCTGGGCTGGCTCCTGCCACAGGAGTGGGTCACTCACGCTGCGGGCCCAGTGGAGAGTGAAGGTGCCCCCGCCCCAGCGCTACGGAGCGGGGAGGGGAAGGGAGAGCCGAGGCGGGCACCCTGGACGCTCTGTCCTGGCTGCGACCTTCCTGAAAATCTACAAGGAGCCCCCAATACTCCGAAAACAGAGCGCGGGGTCCCCGTCCCAGCAGCCAGGGCGCGTAGGGGAGCGAGAGGACCCCAGCACACGGGCAGCCGAGTGGCAAGCGGGGGCCTCCATCCCTACCGGCGCTTCCTCTACAGGAGCCCAAAAGGGGCGGACAGGGGAGGGGCCGGGCCGCCTGCCCAGGCGCCTCCACCGGGCTCCGTCCGCCTTGCTGCAGCTCAGAAGGGCAGCGCTGTCCCCTGGGCCTGGCAGCGCCCCCCTCTCCTAACCAGCAGCCTGCGCAGCCTTTCCTGGAAACTGGAGGCTGTTTCCAGGGCCAAAGGTGAGCGCGCAGTCACCTGGTCACCATGGAAACCAAAGCATTGTGAAGCTCTCTCCAGAGTGACTTAGCAGGGCCCAGGGACATGTCTCTCCCCTGCAAACTCGTCTCCTGGCATGAACCCCGGCGCATTCCCGGGGGCCCTGGGCCTCGGCGCTCCCAGCGGCTGCGGGGCACCGAGGGGTCTCCGTGGGCACATCCGCGTGGCCGCCGGCCCGGGCACCACAGATGCCTCTAGATTCAGCCTTGCCCAGAGCCCCTGGGGCCGGCAGAGGGGCGCGGGCGCGGACAGCCGGGGTCCTCGGCGTCTTCAGAAGGTGCAGGGACGCGCGGCCTAGACCGGGGCAGGCTCCTGGGCTGGCTGCCGCAATACGCAGAGAGCCCCCAGAACGCAGATCCCTGCGCCGACGCCAGGGGCCCCGATTCAGCAGGTCTGAGAGGCCGCAGGAGCCGGGGCCCAGCCGCCCTGACGCGGGCACGGCTGGCACCCAGGCCGGGCGGGCGGCAGGTGAAGGCCGTCCCGCAGCAGCCTGATTCTGGCCCCTTCGCCGTGAGCCAAGTGCTTCCTCCTCTCCTCAGAGTCGGGAGCAGCCGCGGCGGGCGGTGGCCCGCCTGCCTCTCCCAGGCGAGGTCTCCCGAGCCGCCCCGCCCCTCCCACACACCTTTAAGAAGAGTCTAGGTTCCGTCGGTGTTGCCGCGAATGGCGTGTGTTTGTCTTTTCTGAATGCTGACTAGCTGTCCATTGTGTATATGTGCCACCTCTTCTTGATCCAGTCATCTCTTTTGGGGAACTAGAAGGGATCATGCTCAGCGAAATAAGCCAGAAAGAAAGAGAAAAATAGCGAATGGCGGGGCCTCCCCGGTGGCGCAGCGGTTGAGCGCTGCGCTGTGGAGCTGTGGGCAGCGGCGATGCGAGTTCGACGCCCGGCCGGGGAGAATCCCACATGGTGCGGCAGACCTCTCCGGCCTCGCCCGCTGCTCCCCTCAGCAGTGCGTTTCTGATCTGCCTGTTCTGCTGCCCGCTGTCTCTGGTGAACCCTCTCGCCGCCCCGCGCCTCTGGCCTATACCCCAGCTTGTATGTATAAATAAATAAATCTTTAAAAAAAAATAGTGAATGGTCTCACTTGTAACAGGAATATAGGGGAACCAAACAAGAGAGACACTCAGCAGGGGAGGGGGAGGGTAAGGGCTCAAAACAGGGAAAAAAGAGCACCAGGGACTGTGGGGACGGTTCAGGGGTGAATCGGTGGTGGGTTACCCAAGGGGAATACACTATAATGTAAAAGATATAAATAACAATAAAAAATAAAAAGGTTCTAGGGCCAGACAGTGTGGGAAGCGGCGTTCAGGCCACCATCTCCAGGATACCATCCGTGGGTTACAGACTCGGGAAGACCGGCCTCTGGGGTCGCTTCCAGCCGGTGTCCTCCTAACTCCTGGACTCCTGCAGCTCGGGCGTCCTGGGACATCTGACTCGGTGAGTGACAGACTAGGAAACGGTGACACCTGTTAAGGGTCCACTTGACTGGGTTAGTACACGTGTCGCCGCTGGCCCATACCCGCTCCCTGACTTGCCCAGCAGTCTGGGCCCGAGCAAAGCAACCAGCAGCCCAACCCACGCATTCTGACGCGGAAATGAATGCTGAGCGCGTCTCCTGCAGCGGCGGCGGCAGACACGGTGGCACAAGGTCTTCTGCTCTGGAACTGCGCACAGAGAGCAGCTTTGGACTCGGGAACATGAGCAGACTTTGGGGAAGAACAAACTCCATGTGCAAACAGATTGCAAAAGGGGAAATCTGGACCTGAAGTTGCCAGCGCCAAGCTGAAAAAACAAAACCCTAACTTTGGGAGTTATCAGCACACTAGTTTTTTTGGTTTTTTTTCCCCTTTCCCTATCACATTAGCTTTTGAGTAATGTAGCGGCCAGGCACCCGCTCCGTGATGTATTACATTAATGCATTATCAGAACCAGCTGTTGCTCTAATGATATGGAAGAAGGATGAAGGCTTTGGTGATATATGGCCCCGGCACACCGCGGTGGAAGAACAAAGCAGATCCCGGGCAGGATAGCAATGCGGTGGGAAGGGGAGATTGATTTATCAGGGGCATCCCGAGCCGGCATCAGGAAAAGAAGAGCCGGCGAGGCTGTTGGAATTTATCAACATAATTATGTGCTGTGATTTATTAAGTACCAAACAACAAAGGCATCAAAGGCACTTTTTTGTCGTGGTTTTGGCTTAACTTATTAAAAATGAAGGAAAGAGAACTTTCTTGTAGTTTTGGTTTCTACTTTTAAATGATGGAGTTTCTCTGCACAAACACTTTGGAATAATGAAGTCTTTAAGGAAAAGGAAGATGGGGGCCGAGGCTAATCACCTTTCAATGGGGATGTTTCTCTCCAGGAAGGGAAATAAGACCTTGCCAAGTGCAGGTGACACCTGCCCTCCTCTGCACTTCCCACTGCATCAGGGACAGCTGAAGTCGCTGAGCGCTCAAGGGACTTGAGCAGAGCGGAGAGTGACTGCAGAGGCAGAGATGACCGAGCGCTGCTCCTGCCACTGGGTCACGCGCGTCCGCCCTTGATCTCATTTCATCTGCGTTATAACCTGGGAAGCAGGTTTTCCAAAAGAGGAAATGAGCAATCTTCAACAAGCTTAGCCCAAGCCTTCGTGGTGAGCGGCTGAGCTGATGACTGAAAGGCAAGCCTGCAGGAGCCCGGGGTCCACACTCTTCGTGCATTTATCCATTCAGTCATTCACCCTCCACTCAATAAGGACTTGTTGAGTCCTACGAGGAGCAGGGTACAGGGGGCACTGTGATGGTGGGGGTTGGATAAGCCCTGTGTGTGAATGGGTCTCTGGCAGAGGGGACAGATTGTCCCTTCTCCAAGTGAACGAATGAACGAAGCACAAAGAGGTATATGCACCAAGCTGGAGGCTGTGTTTCAGAAGGAAACAATTATTTTAGAAAATAGCAGACTGATGAACAGAGGTCAGGAAAGAGAGTTCATCTGGGATGGAAATCGTGTTGCTCTTAATCATCAGAGAGATGAGGTTCCAATCAGCACCCACTTCTTAGAATCCATCCGTGTATTTCCCAGCGCCCCCCTTGTCTCATGCCTTGTGCCTGATCAGAGGGGTCAAGTTCTCTCCGCCGCGCTTTAGGGTAGACTCCTGGTCAACATCATAAAGCAGAAAGCAAATTTTGGGGACTCTCTTTCCAAAGGACCATCTATTGACTTTTTTAAAAAAAGATTTATTTATTTATGCATACAAGAGCTGGGGTGCAGGCCAGAGGCGTGGGGGGTAGAGGATTCCCCAGAGACAGAGTGGGGAGCAGAACAGGCAGACTGACTGAAACACACTGCTGAGGGGAGCAGCGGGGAGACAGGAGAGGTCTGCTGTGCCCTGTAGGAAGCTCCCTGGCCGGGGATTGAACTCGGGCTGCAGTGGCTGCCGATAGCTTCCTAGTGCTGAGACTTAACCCCTGAGCCCCCAGGGAGGCCCCATCTATTGATTTTCAACCTGCTGCCACACCCTGTGTGTGTCCTGGGGCAGCCAATCTGTAGGCATAATCTACCCCCGAGCCTGCCAGGCAGGTGGGCATCACGCATTCTCACATTCTGTGGCCAGGCCCAGTACCCGCCAGGAGTGGCACCTCACGCACAGCTTTGCTTCTGGCCGTGTAAGAGCTGGGGAAACTGGAGTGTGTGCTGCACGAACCTCTGCTAGGTTTCAAGCTGACCTCAATGACAATCTGCTACCCCTTGCTACTCAGCAATCCAAACAGTCAAGCATGAGTGGGGCCGGGGGTGTGATGGACAGCAGGGGGCAAGGGGCAGCCGAGGGAGCAAGTCACTAGAGCCAGCTGGCGGCTGAGTGATAAAGAGGATACCTGCCCATCTCCCAGCCAGCTCCCCCAGTCCTGCTTCCTGGATGCCATATCTCATCCAGCTGTCCTACAGCAGGGGTGCCCTTGGCTAAGGGGCTCACCGTAAGGGCCAAAGCGCTTTCACTCTCCCAGAAGCCATCTCATTTTACAGGGGGACTCTAGAACATTCGATGGAATGAAAGGTGGATTCTCGGGCACTGGACACACAAGAGGCCGATTTCAAACCAAGCAGCCGGTGCCTTGCTGTCTAGATCATGCATTATTGATGGCAACTACATCGCCTAGTTTTGAGCCTCATTCTGGAATTTGTTTTCCATTTATGGCCTTTGGAAATAATATTTATTCTCAGAATGCATCTAGCGCCAAAGAAATGTGTGTATTCAGGAAGAGATTCTTTACGGGAACGGGTGCATGTTATCACAGAAGGTAAAAGGTCCACGATCTGCAGGGTGAGCTGGCAAGCTGGAGACCCAGGAGAGCCCTGCGAGTAAGTCCCAGCCCTACACCAAAGACCTGAGACTCAGAAGAACTAGGGTGTAGCTCTAGCCTCAAGGCAGCAGGCTCAACCTAGGAAGAGCCCACAGCTCACCTAGAGAACACAGGCTGGTAAAAGCCCTAGTCCCAGTTTGCACACAGTGGGGCAGTAACCTTCTTGCTTGGGTGTGGGAATAACGGCCTAGGGGTGACTGATGTGCTTGTCCCCCATGGAATAATCGCAGAACACCCTGTTAAGAAGATTAGAGCCATGGGTGGGAGTCGGGTGTGTACCTTTGGACTCACTCCCTAAAATCCAATATACAGTGTGACCCTCCCTTTTCTCTGTCAATATAAAGGCCAGGATCTTGCTCTCCAGCAGCACCCTGCCATTGTGCACCTGCTCCACGGCTCTGGCGCTTCCCTTTTCGCCATGGTGATGCTCAACGCAACACTTGGGGAAGCTTCAGCCTTTTTCTACTCTTCAACTGATTCGAGGAGACGGACCCAACTAAGAGAGGGCAATCTGCTTCACTCATTTGACCTATTTATGTGTTAATCTCACCCAAAAACATCTTCTCAAGGACATTCAGAATAATGTTTGATCAAATATCTGGGCAGCTCACGGCCTACTCAAGGGAACACGTACAATGAGTCGTCACAGAAACATGATAACAAAACTGATAAGCCCCAAATGGTGTGGGTGCTCCCCAGGTCACAGGGTCCTTCAGGTCCTGACGGAGGCCGGCAGTGGGACCCTGCTCTACTAATAAGGGGACTCTGGTTTCATCGGTGTAAGTAAGCAGAGTCGCCGCAGCAGCAGCAGCAGACTAAGTCTGA
Source organism: Scalopus aquaticus (assembly GCA_004024925.1). Classification (NCBI taxonomy): domain Eukaryota; kingdom Metazoa; phylum Chordata; class Mammalia; order Eulipotyphla; family Talpidae; genus Scalopus; species Scalopus aquaticus. Next base: position 60,829 of record PVIJ01008890.1, read on the forward strand.
GGCTACCCCGTCTCTAGCTCCTGAAAGCGCAGTGGTTGTACTTATAAGAAGCCTAACACAGATAATGCGACACCAGAGGACGAAGTCCAGACCACCTTTTTTTCATCTTTGAAGCCCCCTGAGATTCGAGGGTCCCCATGCTAAGCACATCCTGCTTCTCTACACTCAGGTGCCTCTTCTCCAGGATGCCCAATGTGATGCCTTGCTGGCCACTTGATGAGGCTGACGACCTGGTTCCGAATCAACTTAGCGCGATGTCCCTAGCTCCTTGTCTTGGCCATTGTGATGTGAATCCCTGGCAGAAGGGTTTGTTTTGCTTTTTTTAAAGATTTACTTATTTATGCATACAAGCTGGGGTGCAGGCCAGAGGTGTGGGGGGATGTGAGAGGATTCACCAGAGACAGAGTGGGGAGCAGAACAGGCAGATCTACTGAAATACACTGCAGAGGGGAGCAGCGGGGAGGCAGGAGAGGTCTGCTGCGCCATGTGGGAAGCCCCCTGGCCGGGGATCGAACTCGTGCTGCAGTGGCTCTGGATAGCTTCATAGTGCTGCGCTTAACCCCTGCGCCACCAGGGAGGCCCCCTGGCAGAAAGGATTTTGGATCCCACAGTCAGCATGTGCCTAGTGCAGAAAAGGTTCTCAAAGAAATGTGTCCGATAGTGGATAGCAGGACAAAGGCAAAGAAGAGAAATACACAGAGGGGAAAGGCAGCCTCACATGGGACTCTCCTTGGGGACAGACACAGAGAAGCCAGGATCAAGATGTCTCCTGGTGGGATGAGGCAGTGCAGGAGACATGGCCGATATAGACAGACCTGGAGTGTGGTTTAGGAAACCTTGAGGGCGCATGCTTGGAAGGAGTGGCTGCACTTACATATTCTGGACCAATTCAGAGAGAATGAGAAATGAACATAGGGCCGTGTAAATACTGATGTCAACCATCTTTCTGTACAATGAAAACATGGCTGTCTTTCGTGGACTTCAGGATTTTGTGGTCACTACTGTCAGTTCAGTCCATTTGGTAGGGTCCTTGACCTAAAAAAGGGAACAAGTCCTATAAGACGATTTTTTTACAGGGGATCCAGACTCTCGTGCTGCTTTAGCCCTTATTTCAGTCTTGGGGATACTAATTTGATTTGGTCATCTCCAAGCCTTCCTCCCCTACAAACTAGAAAATTATTCAGGGGTGAAGTTTCCAGTTTATTTATATTCAAGCAGCTCATTCGTCCAGGTTGGAATTGTGATCTGTGTGCATAAGATTCTGGTTTAAAACCCAGAGGATGTTCATGAGTCATAGCAGCAATATACCATCATAATCAAGACAGCTGTCTGCTTTGGCTTCAGTTCCAGATGAGTGACAACGAGTGGGCCATCTGAAGTTTCAGATTCCCCATCAGAAGCATGTAGTAAATATTAGTGAGAATTTTGGAAATTAGTGGTGGCACAGTTTCTGATTCTTCTAAAATCCCCACATTAAAAACAGATCAACCAATTAGGATAAGCAAAAACTAGGCACTTACAACAAACAATAAAGTGTCCTTATGAATTCAAAATATCCCAAAACTTGTAGTCTAGCACATCCATGTAGGATGAAGCAGAAGGAAATGATAGGTCATGCCATAGATTCAAACAAAGGAGAACACCAGTGTGACCAGCAGGCAGGCAGTTACTGAAGGGCCAACCTAAGAACATTAGCTGAAGCCAGAGAGGACAGTCCCCAATCCCAACAGTGGGAGTACAATGCACTCTGGTAGGATATGGGGGCTGAGCCAATCGATCCCTCAAGCCCCCCCAAACTGACCAGGGAGGGCTACTTCCGGTATCTTCCCCCCCAGAGAAAACATGGAAGTGAGAGAGAACTGACAATGGGGATAGGGAAGGAAGAATAAAGTCCAGAAAAAAGTGGGGGGGGGGGAGGACACGAAATCAGAGTGCACGCCACAATTTTCTTTAACTACATGATCAAAAAGAAAAAAGAAGGTGCTGCATGATGTCAAAAATTTACCTAAAACGACTCTAAAATTCCATGAAATAGAATCTTACATAAGGATGAGCAAAAGTAAAGAATCATAGCTATATCTTGCACAAATTTATTGTGAGAAGAAATGATAGGATAAGAAGCAGAAAAAGATCCCTATAAGTAGTAAAAGCATGCCAGATAGACGCTGTCAAAATGAAGCTATACATTGTGACAAGCTATATCAAAACAAGCATTAAGCAAGTGATACAAGATATGGAAAACAACATAAATCAACATCAGAAAAGTTTAGAAATGAGGTGACAGAATTTTAGAATGATACATAAAAGAAAAAATATTTTAGCAATAAAGAATAAACCAGAAAAAAATTACAGACGGCAAATATAAATGAAGATAATGCTTCAGGAGAAATAAAAAGAACAAAAATATAGATAAAACAATCATAATGGGTAAATTTCATGGTGTATAAATAAAACTGATAAGAAGAGAAATAAAGAGATAAAAAGAAAAACAGTATGTAAATGATAGATGTTAAAGATAGGCAAAGAAGACCCAACATATACATAATGAAGTCGCCCAAAAGAACAGCTAGCAAGAGAAAAGAATAAATATTACCATTCTTATTTCAAAGAAACACCCCTAAAGTGAAAAAATGAAGCCATCTATAAAAGAATAATGCACTTGAAAATACTGTCTAGAGTGACCAATAGCAACACATACTCTAGTACAATTACTAGGCTTTAAAGAAAAAGGAAAAAATAATCCTTTTGGTCCTCTACGTAGACAGAACACATACTTTAAGGAAAAGGAAAATGGGCCATTTTCATGCAGTTTGACCAATTATTTTAGACCAGAAGAAATAGAATACTAATATTTAATAGACTTAAAGAAAGAATATGCTAAGTACTGTATTTCCAACACACCAGTGCCCTCCATATAGAGAGAGGACAGGCAAACTACAAGTAATATGCAATCACTTGGGGAATACTTCAGAGTATTGGGGAATACTCCTCCCCAAGGAATCTCTCTATCAAAGAGTGATTTCAGAGAAACAGAAACACCAGACAGATATAAGTGAGCACTATAATTACTTGTAGAACTTAGACTAACTGAGGGCTGAGGGCTGAAAGGGCAAAGTTATCATATATAAAGACTTTTTGACCTGACAATGTAGACACAACCATGAAAATGAGGAACAACAGGGAGCAGATGCAAGACCTTAAAAATCCTGCTTCCAGAGATCAAAATTGAGGGTGGTGATAATAATTTTGCGATGCTGAAACTGGAGTGTGTTTTGTGGAAAAATCAAAATAACGAATTTCAAGATATTCTCACTCTATTATCTTCCGGGTCCTTTATGACCACAATTCTTGATGTGGAAGAAATGTAATGGGGAAGAGATTCATTAAAATCTCCATAGTGCAGAATTTGAAGCAGAAGTATCAGAATGAACCCACCAGGCATTTCATCTTGCCAACTCTCAGTTGCATGTGTGTGTTGTTGCCTTCATCCTGGAAACAACCCTAGCCCTCAGTTACAAGGACCACTCTTAGCACTTAGAGTATGGTCTTGAAAGACCACCCATCACTAAAAGACACCGGGGCTTCTGGGAGAAATTGTGAAGGCCAATACTGGGTTCAGATATTTATAGTGAGCCTGGAACATCTTGTCTAATCAGAGAGCCGGGAGCGTACCAAGGTCTGCAGGCAGCGGGGAAGAAGGAGTACTTAAAGCCAAGTTAACTTTATGTAAAGCACACATTCGAGAAAGAAATTTCCATAGGTTGGGGTATGTTCATTTTCATGGGTTATTGAATAAAAAGCTTCCAGACCTCTGGTTGAGCACAGCATGGCCTTCCTTCTGACCACTGCTCCCTCCTCTCCCAAGAGGCCACGGTTCTGACTCAGCCATCTCCAGCCTTAACGCTGATGGGGATGACTCCGCTGACTAACTCCCTCACAGTAAACCAGGGTGCACTCACCCCAGCTGGCCCAGCACTGCTGCCGCCGGTCTGTGTGAATCAGGCTAGTGGGGGACACAGTCCCACTGTGCATTTATAGGTTCTCTCTGGTCCTCTCATGTGAAAGTAGCAGACGTGAGTAGTTGCACAGAGGAAGACTGACCCCCAAAGCCAAAAATATTTGCTACTTGGCCCTTTACATGTCGTCCGTGTGTGGGTTACACGGGTGCGTTCCTGGTAGAGATTCGCTGAGTTACACAGGGGCAACAGGCACGCTCTTCCCCACGCGCGCTGCATGTGAACAATGATAAACAAATCTCAAAAAGCAAAAAACACATAGTGAAATAGGAACTGGTGTGTGTGGCAATTAGCAAAACAACACAATTGTAGACAAGAGAAGTGTCATTGTTTCTTATTCCGTGAACACGGTCTACATTCAGGACCAGAGTGAAGCGATTGCTCCCCACACATCAGGAGACCACGTCAAACTGGACCGGTTCCCAGAGGGAAGCTCTCTCAAGTGAAGAACTTCCTTCTCTCAAGGGAACACGCTCAGCAGCAGCATTATCAATAACATCCCTCCCGCCTCAATTCTTAGATTCTGGATTACTGAGAAGGAAATGATATAATTCCCAGTCTGGAGGCTAAAGGAAAAAATAACATACACATTATTACCACTTTCAGTAGAATTACTCTTAGAAATAACAGCCGCCTCTCTTCTCTATCAACCACTGTTCTGAGTGCTTTATAGAGCCATGGGCAACATTTGTTCAGTGACAAGTAAAGGGAGGGAGGGCGTGTGGGGTTGGCGAGGGTATTATTGGGATGTGGAGACAAAGGGGTGAAGATGTTCTAGCAGAGAGGATGAAGCAAACAGAAGAAAAGAAGAAAGGACATGAGGATATAAATGCCACAGGAAGGGAGAGTGAATACACATTCTTGGCAGGAAATGGAATTTAGACTTAATCTTATAGATAAAGAGGATTCGTGGAAGGCTTTGGATGAGGGACTGGGATGACAAAGCATTGTTCAAAGAAAATTGTCCCAGCAGCAGTTCAGGATAAAAAGTAGAACAGAAAGAGACATGTGAGGGAGGCAACAGGAGACTATTGTAATAGCTTGGACTTATTGGGGTGTACTCACTGACGATTTAGGTGTAAAGAGTGGGTGTGACTAAGTTTTGATCAAAGATGTATGGGTGGAAGCATAATGGGGGACCTCCAGGAAGACTTCTTAAATGAAGGGGGTGCATCTTTCTTTGACCCTTTATTCATTTGACTGCCTGGAACATGGAAGTGATGGCTGGATCTCCAGAAGCTATTTTGTAGCATGAGGACTAGAACTTCACACAGGATTTTGAAACAGAGAGCTGAGTCCCCAGCACATTTACGGAGCTACCATACTAACCAAGGACTGCCTACTCTGGACCTTTTTACATCAGAACAAGATACATGTTTACCTTATTTCAGCTACTGCTAATTGGAGTTTATACCAGAACAACGGAATCTAGGTGGGGTTAGAGAACCAGTCAAACAGATATCGTTTCAGGAAGGAGTTAAGGATCTCTGTGCCACCACCTGAGGCTGGGTTCTGGCTCTGCCACTGGGTAACTTTGGAAGCCTAAGCCATCACCTCAGCTTCAACGAGGGCTGAATGTGGAGTATTAGTAGACAGTTCCTACTAACAGGTGATTAAATGCAATGACCAGTGTGAAAGGTTGAGCATGCTCTTCAGTGCGAGTTTTATTAAGAGATGCCAAATAAAGGAGAATATGATGTGTTCAAACAGAAGACACAAAATTCATGGGGACAGGGCATGAATAAGAAGGAGGTGATCACTTTTGTCGAAGGTTGAGGAATTAGCATGACTTCTTGGAAAATGCATTTCTCAGGCTTCCCTCCCCCCTTCCAGGACCACCCTGGTTTGAGACAGGAGAAAGTTTGCCAAGAGGGGCTTTCCAGCTTCCTGGCTTCTGGCCACCTCTGATGGGGGTTTTAACCACAATTCCCGCTTCACATCCTGGATAATAGGCTTATGGGCAACACTTTATCAACAGTCTATCAACACGATTGATCTCCATGTTCCAGGAAATGCTGGCTGTGGCAAAGTAGAGACTCTTGGCTTCATCTCTGCATAAAAGGGCCTGATGAAATCAAAACATCCTTGACTTTTCAACACGCGGGCATTGCTAAACAGCAACAGGACAGTGGAAGATGCAGACTGGAGTTCTGTGAAGTTGAAGCTTGCTCAGGGAAACCAGGGCATTTCTTAACTCCTCAGATTTCTCAGAAGGAGCTAGAAGCTTCTGAGATATGACTGGTCTATGAAAGCATGCATTTTGGATTAGCCCTAAAATAGGCAAGAAAATAAAGGGTGGACATACACACAGTTTAATTGCAAATGGGGTTGCAGCTGCATTTGGGGATTCTGTTTCAAAATGACATCATCACAGCTGTGTATTTGCTATTTTTGATGTGGTAGTATGGGAGAGAAAGGAGAATGGTGGATGGCAGAAAATGAAATTCAATAGGTTTAAGTCACCTGCTTCCATTTGTTATCGACAAGGTTGCTAAAAAAGGGCCAAAATTCAGTGAAATAGTAGAAACGGGTTGCGTAAGCACCGGGTCTTTCATTCTAAAGCACTTGTTGACTGATGGAGTCAGAGAAGGACAAGCACAGGAAGCCTCTGACTATTTCTTTGGGATCCGCATGCCTTTTCTGCTTCTGAGTGCATTTTGCCATTCCTCACACATCCTTAAAGCTCAATCTAGACTCAATTATATTTTTGCTTTAGGTTACCTGCGTGATACTTTCCCCTTCATCATAAGTTTAAATAAACTGTTTTTAGACTTTTAAAAATATTCCTTTTTACTTATTCCCTAAAGATGGAAATGTCCCTACCATGCTCTCTCAAGAAGGATGACCGCTAGGTAAAAGGAAGAGGATGCCATGGACTGAATGTCAGTGCCCCCCATTTCTTGTTGAGCCCTAACCACCCAATGTGATCGTATCTGGACATGGGGCTTTGGGAGGAGATTGGGGTTTATGACCTCATGAGGAAGGCGCAATGTGTGAGTTCCGGGCTGAAAGCAGGGAGGCTTGAAACCTAAGAAGAGTTGACTTTTCAGTTCAAGGACAAAGGCGGGGAAAGACTGAATCCCAGCCCAATTGTGCAGGTAGTGGGAGCCCTGGTACCCAGCCTGTTCTACTCAGGCCTTCAACTGATTAGGTGAGGCCCACCCACAATCGGGAGGGCAATCTGCTTTACTCAGTCAACCAATTCTGATGTTAATCGCATCCAAAAAACCCTCCTTGACACATACCGAATAATATTTGACCAAACATCAGAGTGCCTCAACCCAATCAAGCCAACACATAAATTATCAAAACCCACTACATGCTCTATAAAAGTATTTTAACAATGTATACCCTATGCTAGGTCCTCCATAAACCATAACTCTTGATTATGTTAGCACAATTATTATTCTCCAAGGTAATCTCTAAATTCCTCCCTGGTTTCCAGGAATGTCTGAAAGAAGGCAGTTCCCAGGCACTGGACAAAGACCGGTTTTCTTAAGTTGCTGTTTCATTTTCAAATTCAAAATTCATTTTTGAGTTTGTCCTTCAAAATCCCACTGACCACATGGGGTCATTTGTTTAGAAATAGCAAGATCTCCCTTAAATTTTCAGGTTCCTCAGTCCACCCTTCTGTCTGGGGAATTCCCTCTCCCCCTCAGTTTTCTGGAAACCTTAGCTAAGACATGAAGTAGTTGCAGGAAGGAGAGGCAGCAAGCATTTAAAACTCCACCGCTACATTTTGACCAATTTTGGAGACGGAGGGAGTGAGAGCCGGCAGCCCACTCAGTGGGGGCTTGCCAAGAGTTCAGGGGTGTTTCTGCTGCTCTGCCAACTCACGAGTCCTCATTACCATTCTCAGAGCGGAAATGCTCGGCTGAGAACCACAAGCACAGAGACCTTTTCTGGCAAAGCCCGCTGGAAAGTCATAAACCACTTTAATTAAGAACTGCTTTAATAATGGAGGCTGCGAGATGCGACACAAGGACACGGGGAGCATCCACGAAATTAGGATGAAAAATCTCCCTGTACCTTCCCGAGATCATTTTCTGCTGGGTTAAATGCGTCTCTCCCAGCAGCGTCTGGCGGCGGTGCTGAGCCCGGAGCAAGGCCCCGGCTGTCCACACCCGCTAGTCTCCGGTCGCACTGGACTCACCAAAGTAAGACCAGAGGCTGCTGCACCTGCGGGCCACGGCCTCGCTCCCGATTCAGGTTCAGCCCGGAAAGCCCCTTCCTCTGCCGGTGCAGTACAGTGTTTCTCCACCAGAGGCGCTAAAGTACAAGGGGGAGCCTTATCCCTTGGGCTGGGTTCCTCAGCCTGGGTGTGGTTGACCTTTAGGGGACTGAGTCTCTGTTGCGGAGTGTTCTGTGCATTGCAGGAGATTTAGCAGCTTCCACACCCCCACCACTGGAGCCAGCAGCCTCCTCCCCCCACCCCGGGCAGTTGCAATCACCCATTGGGGGCATGACCGCCAGATGTGGCAAAGAAAAATATGATTTGCCTAGTCAAAATGGAATTTCAGGTAGGTGACAAATGATTTTCAATATAAGTATGCAATCTTCAGGGCACACGTAAACTAAAAATTTGCCATCTGAAATTCACCTTTAACTGGGCATCCTGAATTTTATCTAGTGACCCCACCTGAGGGGCAAAATCACCACCCCAGGTAAGAAACACCCCTGCAGGGCACCTGGTCTCATCTGCATGTGACAATTCCCTGACCTGCTTCTCAATGCACCTGCCCCTGACCAATTCACCAGCCCCCTGGGGCAGGAGCCAGGCCCTTCGTAATGGCATTTCTTTTTTTTTTCTTTTTAGATTTATTTATTTATGCATACAAGAGCTGGGGTGTAGGCCAGAGGTCTGGGGGGTTCACCAGAGACAGAGTGGGGTGCTAGCAGAACAGGCAGATGGACTGAAATACACTGCTGAGGGGAACAGTGGGTGAGACAGGAGAGGTCTGCTGTGCCCTGTGGGTTAGCACCCTGGCTGGGGATCGAACTCATGCTGCAGTGGCTGCTGATAGCTTCATAGTGCTGAGACTTAACCCCTGCCCCACCAGGGGTGCCCCCTAGGTAATGACATTTCTTGAACCTGTCGGGAGAGTCTGCCCTGCAGCCAGGTCTGGAACTGTTGCTGATGTTTTTCCAAAAACTTTCTGCTGCAATATGAATCCCTGTAATGCCTGTTGAAAGAAAGCCCAAGGAAACCAAAACAAAGATTCCTGCTCCCCAGGGCATACCTAGTGCAACACCACCCCAGCCCTGAGCTTTCACCAAGTGTTTCCAGGGAGCCTGTGCCTGCAGCCGGCCTCACCCCTGCACAGGACCACTTTCGTAACAGCGAGAACCCGGGCGCTAGGGCAGAGGGCCAAGACCTGTAGCAGAGGCAAGACAGAGTCTCGCACGGCAGTGGGAGGGGTCACGCTGGCTGCACGCCCCAGCCAAGCATGAGGAATATACAGCTGGGTAAAATAAAAACAGACGCCACTTCCGGAAAACCCGAAACAAGCACCGTTCCCAGCTCTGCCCCGCCACGGCACGGCCTTCTCCCTGCCGTCTGTGTCGTGAATTTCCCTCATTTACGAGAAAAGCGGTTGATGGATTCGGCCCTTTGTCAGCATGACCTCCCTGGAGCCTGACTTAAGATCTGCAGACTCTTTCCAGACCAGTTCCCGCCCTGAGGGTCCGGGGGACAGGCAGTGGGAGTGTAGGGCCCTGTTCCTGGACCAAAGTCCTGGGGGAGAAGGTGGTCGGGAACCGAGGGTGGGGGCAGAGGGCTGCAACTGATGGAGGAGATCTAACGCAAAATGAGATTAGAACTAGACCCACACAAGAAAGTGGGGGTAGAAGAAATCAACATAACCGTGAGCACAACCCCTGGGTGCCAGCTCCTAAGTTACAAAGCACAGGTAAGAGCTAGAGGGCAGTTCAGGGGCAAAGATATGGAGATTGAGCCCATTGTAGAATCTCTTTTCCAATTCTAGTAGCCAGCAAACAGGAACCTTCCTCGAAGATGAGCCCCTCCCAACTGAAAGAGGGCTCTATCAGCGCCATCCGGGCAAGAACTCGG